>CM032635.1:8914335-9198941 GCA_019097785.1 Fraxinus excelsior
GATCATTATATTTTAAGTAAACACGCATTAATACACTCTTGATTGTTTTCTTGAAATATTAGTTATGAATTATTACAGATGGAACTTCGTCGTGCAAATCAAATTCGAATGATTTTCGGAGGAGAGCGCTTATATGGCAATGGCGTCGTTTCTCCTCTCTCATGGCACCAATTATGCTGTTGCTGCTCAGTAAGTCTAAAGCATAACCTTAATTTTTACTTTATTTTTGAAGCTAATAGATATCTGATTTTTGTTAGCAACTATTAATCTTGATTATGCAATAATATGGAGCTGTATGCTATTGCTTTGACTATTAAATACTGAATAGGCCATTGGCCTTCTTGAGCCATTCATATATGGCGAAAGTAGTTTGGGTGATTGGCAAACAATTAGTTATAAAGAGTACTTGCGAGTATTGTTAAGTGATTATGACAAAAAGTAAATTTAAGTACATCTTGCAAGTAATACAGTACTTGATTATAACAAAACGGACATTTCTTTTTCGAAGTTATAGATTACACTTGTTTTTTCTGAAGAAAATGGTAATTTACTGCAATTCATTTCTGCTTAAGCATTGAACATCATTTCAGTTTCTCTCCTTGCAGTAAAAAATCTCTCATATTTTTCTCCATTATTTATCACTGGGGTGCTAGAGGTATGGAAAAGTTTGGGTCGGTTAGAATTGGAAATGAAGTTGGTTGATGATATCTTTATGAAAATAATATTTTTATTGCCGGCCATTTCTACAGACCTATTGATGAACATATACATAGTGGGTTTGAATTAGCTGTCTGACATTGAAATAGATAAGGTTATCATGAGAAATAATTGTAGTTGTCTGTGTATGAAGAAACTTGCATCAGTTTATAAATTGTTCTGTGAACGGAAAATTTAGTAACAACAAATATACTTCTTCCTGAAGATTTTCTCACATTACTAAAAGTGTACAGTTTTCAAATTTGAAGATTAAAATTAAATGTTTTAGCATTCCTGTTGCATAACAAACTTACCTACTGAACATCAGTTATTTTTTTCATGCACGTAAGTTGAACAATGTTGATTGTTTCTATTTGTTGAACCTATTCAAGTGGATGATATATAGTAATCTTGTCATATGTTTGACTTTTTAGAATGGGTGAGCTCAAATACGACGAGTTCTGCTTTTCATTTTTGAAGCTGAATAGTGCTCAATAACGCAATAGAAAAGAGACATTAATTATTGAGGGTTGGCATTTAATACTACATGTAACAGGGAAAGGGGGATGACACAACAAATCAACCTAGCCATTCTATCAACAAAGGTGGGTTCTATTATACTTTCACTCCTAATATTTATTTTTTACATTCTTTATACTAACAAGGACTGTGCTGTAAATTATCCTTTTCTAATGTTCAAAATTCAAATACATTTGTAGTTTGCGCAATTCGACCGCCTTCTTCTACTTCATAGCAACAATTGAAGGCATCTTTATTGTGTTCTATTAAAAGAGAGACGTGCACTATAACCTTATATTCTTATGGTAGAAGTGGCAACTCATGTATGCTATCTTTATAAGTTGCTTCCGTGACTCTTCAATGGTTCTCTATCAATAATAGCTAAAACATTGGTATATCTTTATCTATTCAATATATGTGGGCTGTAATTTTTATGCTTCTAATAGAGATTTGTTGTTTGTGACGTGATTTTCCTCATGGTCTTACTTTTTTCCCAATGCTCTTGGTTTCCCTGATCCCCTTGCCATATTTTTATTAAACTCAAATCACTACCTTAATGTCATTGGTAATAATTTCTTATAAATTGTAGATGGTGATTTAGCATGTGTGTTTTGGAAACATAGATGAATGTTGTCCAAGCTATCCTCTGATTTCCCTTTTTCAGAATTTTGCTTTTATCCAAGGTTCCTATTCTAAAAGTTGTTGAATGTGATATATAGTTTTCAAACAGTTAAGTAAGGGGAAAATATCATTTAATAAACTGATGTTTGTTTCTACTTTTCGTTCTGAATGTTTGAGTTCTTGCTTCTTTGTACTATAGACAGACTAGACTAGAATAGTATAAAAATTATGAAAATATACAACAAAATGGAGAGGGCACAGTGAAGGTAACTTTCAGTTTTACATGGTAGTTGTCTGCCACCTTAAGTTTTTTGCTTCTCTTAAATGATGTATTATAACAACTACTCCTCATCCTTTTTTTTCAAGAATGCAAGCCAACTAGGAAAGATGGAGTCTTTTACGAATTCAGGCGGAACAAAAGATCTGTGAAATCAACTATCTTGCATTTTCAAGTAAGATGAGGCTTTGAAATGCTTCAATTGACTTGTTGGTTTTGAATTCACTTCTAATATTAGGTGCAAGTGGGATTTTAGCTTGTCTACATACAATTTCTATAAATTTATTTCATGAATTACTTTTGGCTTTAACTGATGATTTATTTGCGCACTATTTGGTGAAATAGACTTGAATATTGGGCTTCTTTTGATATCAATTTAAATTAAAGTATGTTGGGATTTTTGTCTTTGAAGAGTATCATGAACATAATGTGCTTATTCTTTTGAAGGAAGCATCTATGTGTTGGATTAGACCTTTTTCTTATTCATCATTATGTCTGACATTGCATTTGAGGAACTTGGTTTGGTCTGCATCAAAGCATGATGTTTACCTCATGTCACATTACTCAATTAATCACTGGTCTTCATTAAGTTCCAAGAAGACAGAAGTTCTTAATGTATCTGGCCATGTGGCCCCATGTGAGGTGCATATTTCTTATGAGGATTGACTTTCATTCATTTAGGTTCATGAGTTTTATGGGTCTTCTCTGGCAATGATAATATATGGAGTTTAAAATGTGGATATACTTTCTTTTTCTGACAGAAACACCCAGGAAGTTTATTGGAGGGATTTACTCAGACTCAAGTTAGTACTTTGGCGGTGCGCAACAATTTATTGAGTGCTGGGGGATTTCAAGGAGAGCTTATTTGCAAGGTAATTCTATCTCTTGAAGAATACTGCGTTTGTGGAAATATCTGAGCTTTTTTTGTTTGTTTCAACCTTAGCTTTTGTTGTTAGTTTCTTCGAATAGGTGTTTATGAGATTAGCTAGAAATGCCTCCATATGCAGTTGTTGATGAGGTAAGTTTGACTGATTGAATGAGTTGTTGAACAAGTTTTCTTAAGGTTTCATTATTTTACATTTTCCACCAATAATTATAAGGACTTTCAAATGATTCATAATAATGATGCTCAAATTTATATCCTAGCATCAGTTTTCCCTAAGCAAGAGATATATGACTTTTGAATTAATTGATCCGCTAATCTTTTTCCATGTTACGAGGACTTCCAATATCATTTTCCTTTTCCATCACCTTTCTTTTTCTATAGATACGGGTTTTCTAAAGTACTACTGTCAGTTGACAGAATAAGGTACTGGATTAAACTAACTCCTTCATGCACTTTTCACATTTTCCCTTGTTCGTAATGCATTTCGCACCAATTTATTTTGAATTATTTTGATTTTTGGCTTTTGGTGATACTAGGCAAGAATATTGGGATTGCAGTTGAGGAAGAAAAGCTTGGAAGAAGAGAATGACCAACTAACAAAAAATGAGGTAATTATGATTGATTTGTTGTCTGCTCAGATGAGACTTCATTGTTCAAAGGCTGTAGCTTGTTGACAATTGTTTCGTTGGTTGTTTTGATGTAGTAATTTAATAGGTATTTTGATGGTTTTTATTGTTTTATAAACTATTTTAGTGTTTGTTGAAGTGGTCATCTCTCAGTACTTCTTAATTTTTCTACATTTACAAGATTTATACACATCATTTAGAATCTGAATTAAGTGTGTTTTCGCATCAGTAATTGATGGAAGGATTTGATTTTTTGGGTTTTATTGATTGTTTTCTGTTACAAATTTATGTTACTGGAGCAACGTGCAGGTGCTGAAACCTAAAGTAGATATAAGATCGTATTTTTCAGTTAAACTTTAAAGAATAGTTTACTGAAATTCAAAACCGTGAATTTTTTCATCATTTCTACACTTTTACACTGTTATATTTTATTACAAGAAGCTGGTGGAATTATTTTCCTGCTTGAGGAAGCAGAAAGGAGGTTAAAACATTATTATGCAGAAATTTTTATTGAAAGATGTAGTGCTTACACGTTGAAAATCTCAAATTAATGAGTTTTATCTTTTCTATTCGCCATTGATGTTTTGTTGAAATGGACTCTTGACTTAATATGTTTGAAAATTATCCAAAGGCTATTGATACGAGCTATGGGCAACGTCCCACGCATAAACTTTGCACAAATATATAATATTTAATCCTAATTTTAAGAACACCGTTTTAACTTTGATGGTATATATTATCTTCAACTAGATGACAACTTCAAGATTGCATACCAAAGAAACTAAAAGTTATGAAAGGAGATTAAGATAAAGTGAAACTACTCATGACTTATCCCCAGCTATCTTAGGAAACAATTTCATCTCTTTAGTTTCATGTCTAGAAACCAATGTGCTAATGATTCACTGACCTTTTACTAGAAGATTAGGATTAGGTTACCATTCTTTCTATTATCTGCTGCGGAATACATGAAATGATGTCTTTATAAAGAGGCCATAGAGGGTTGTATTTGTTGGCAAAATGGACCAAGCTGGGGGTATTTTAGAAAGCTCAACACAGTTAGTTACCTAAGAGTGAATTTAATGAAAGGATCAATACCGGTTGCTGGGAAAAAAAAATGTGGCAAAGTTGGAAACTGATGGCATGAAAGAACATCTTTTGAGTTTTCGCTATTAGCTGGAAGAGTTTGTCCTCAAACATAAAGAGTCCATTTATTTACTTAGATTCAAGTTTCATTTAATTTTGATAGGAATCTACTAATTTATTCAATTCTCACTTTTATATAGGTCATGGATAGATCATTTCCTTCTAACTCAATTGATACAAAGATGTATACTCAAGGACAGTAGGAATTACGGGTTGCCAAATTGCTAGAATGTCAAATTATGCTCACGGAATAATTTAGATGTTTAGTTTATCCTTTTAGTAGAACTCTTGAAGTACAATCCAGTTTTTACATAAAGCACGATCTCTACTGATTACAACCCGAACATATGATAAACTCAGTTGTTCACATTGTTAACATTATATAACTAAATATTTACATATTCTAAAATATTTTGTCATTACAACAAAATATCTTACAAAATTATAACAGTCATCGTGCAACGCACGATCCGCCACTAGTTTAAGTAAATAAGGAAAATGATGCGTATCGAATACTCTTTTATATATATATATATATATATATATATATATATATATATATATATATATATATATATATATATTGCATTGGAGATGCTCTGAAAGTGACATAAATTAATTAAAGTTAAAATGAATATATTTGTAAACTTAATGCTACTTTATGTTGTGTCAAATATCTTTGGAACACTGTCCATTAATCAATAATTCTTTCTTTAATAGCAAGTAAGTGTTCAATATTTCTTTATAAAAGAAAATTGTACGAGAAAGTTGCACTACTCGTTCTCAACCTATAGTCTCAATTGAAATATCAATTCATGTATGAGTGGGTTTCTTTACCCGAAACCACCAACTTGGACAAGAATGGGATTAAACCAACTATTTCGGTCTAGTTTTGGTTATGGATCTTATAATAAAAAATTGATGGTTATGGTCCGGTTCTAGATTTTAAACACAGAACTGATATTTTACTCGATTATTAAAAATATTTTTAATGTCCTCTCAATTAAATAATAATTTATTTGAATTTATATAAATTATTTGGTTCCTTTTTTTGTCCATAGAATTAGTGGTTCTATTTTCATAATTCTCAACTAGAATAGGTCGTGTTCAATTTTTTAAGATACCATAATCGAATCATTCGATGTCCGTCCCTAATAGTATACTCCCATATGTTGTTGGGGACTATGGTTGCGCCTAAACTTATAAGTTGGGGGCTTTTCTGCTAAATGAAAATAGAATGAGATACTTTTTTTTCCTTAACATGGATTGATCCCCATGTATTCAAACCAAGACATCTTTATGTAAGAGTATATCCAACTTTATAAAATTAAACTTTTTTCTTACGTTGGATTAATGACTAGAAATTCAAACCGTCATATCTTTATGCAAGATTAAGGTGATGAATTATGCGCCTGTCCGTGCCCCATTTCTACCATCTTTTAATCGGTTTTTTGATCGATATGTTGTGAGATCCATTTGTGCAGTGATTACGGACACAAAATATACTTTTATGCTAAAAATGTCTTTTTGTAAAGAGGAGTGAATTAAATTAAATGAGGTACATTGGTAATTTCAATCATTTCGATCAAGCATTACCGTCCTTCTTCATTGACACGGCATTGTATAACGTATGATTTCTTTTAAAAGTTAGATACAAATGCCTCCCAAACAGGGGCTATATATTTGTTTCACATATTTCCGTTGTTCATGACTAACTGCACAATTTTAAGAGTTTAGGGACTAATACACTTCGAATAATATATTTGAGGACCAATAGTGGAATTCCCCCTTGTCGAAAGAGTCCACGGACGTTTATATCAGGCGACCATATCCAAGTCATCCACCGCGTACAAGCATATATACATAGAGGGAGAGAAAGATCCACCGCCATATATACAGAGAGAGAGAGAGAACCCTCGTTACAGCATCAAGAATCCGATTCAAGATGGACGGCTATTCCGGCGTCGACGATATGAAGAATAATATTGACATTGAGGCCGGTGATGGGTTGCTGTATCCGGGAATCGGCTACGGCGAGAATCAGCTCCGATGGGGTTTCATCCGCAAAGTCTACGGTATTGTTACCCATCTAGTCTAAAAGTTTTAACAATTAGAGGTGATTATTCATGTAAATCTGTTTTGAACAGGTATTTTGGCTGCCCAGATCCTCCTTACTACTGTTGTCTCCGCCGTGACTGTTCTTTACGCCCCCATCAATGACATGCTCCGTGGAAATTCTTGGATTTTGCTCTTCCTCCTTTTCACCCCCTTCATTTGTAAGCATATTATTTATTCTCAAGTTTTTTTTTTTTTTTTTGGTACAATTCTTGATATTACATCGCTGCACATACATACATATCATACACTTGTATACTTGCGAGGACAGGAAAATAGACATCTTTTTGGGGTAATTTGAGGATCCTGTTCTTCATTTTGCCTACGAGATATGAAAGCATATGAATAAAATACATTTAATTCTATGTATTTATGTAAACGTGTGATTTTGTTTTCATGGCTGTCAATTCATAAAATATAATTTACAATTTGTGATCCCATCAGTGCACCTATATCTATCGCAGTGTACACATATATATCTATGATGTTTGTAATCTTGATTCTTGCACTTGAATATATTGATGTGTGCCCGTGGTTTAAATTTGATTGTTGTCATTATATACTCTGTCATTCCATCCATCCCATCTTAAACTTAAAACACTCTTTCTGGAAGCATGCTTTTTTTTTTCTGGATTTGTCATCACATTTGTAGTTTTTATAGACGTTTGACCAGACAAAAGGTCAACTGCTGATTTTATGTGAAATAGATCGTTTTTATAAGCATTTTGACTGTGAAATGAGATTGTTTTGGGGGTAATGGAAGAAAGGTTTATCTTTGTTCACAATTTTTTATCTTGTTAGGGTTTATCTTCTTCTTCTTTGGGATTTAGGCTTGAAATTCAACCACTGGTTCTCCATTCACATGTATCCTAATTCCTAAATCCAATTGTGACTCTTCATGTGTGTGTGTGTGTGTTGCTTGATACATAAAAACATCATAATGCTCATGCTGCAGCCTTTCCTGTGTGATTCTTCGCATGATTTCTGTGCCAGTGTTGATTACCGGAGATTTTGGGTATGGTTACATCATTCTTGGTTGTTATGCTGTGAATATAGATTTCGCACAATGTGCTCTTATCAAATTTTTGTTTCTTCTGTGCTTGGGTTCCTCTAGGAGTTCTCCCTGGGGTGGGGAATTTAGATTTATCATTTATTTGATCTTTTATTTTTATGCCCTACATATGCATTATTAAATCTTATTAATGAACCTAAATCTTGTACAGTGTTGTGGCCCTTGCACATTTATCAACAAAAGCACCCGCTGAACTTCGTATTCCTTGGGCTCTTTACTGCTTCTCTGAGTCTCACTGTTGGTGTGACCTGTGCCAATACTGAAGGTTAGTGGGTTTTTTGGGAATTTTGATATAATCTTGTGCCATCCATTACATGTTTCTCCCCTTACATACAATTGTATTTCAATTCACAGGAAGAATTGTGCTCGAAGCCTTAATCTTGACATCAGCCGTAGTTGCGGCTCTGACTGGGTACACTTTCTGGGCTTCTAAGAAGGGCAAGGACTTCAGTTATCTTGGACCAATCTTATTCACTAGCCTAATTGTATTGGTTTTTACTGGTTTTATCCAGGTCTCTCTCGCTCTCTCTCTCTCGGTTTTTTTGCATCTAGGAACACAGCTACATTCACCATTACATAATCTGATAAACCCTTTTTTATTTTTGGTTATGCAGATGTTCTTCCCACTTGGATCTACCACTGTTGCCATCTATAGTGCAATCGGCGCTATAATTTTCTCTGGTTACATTGTATATGACACTGACAATCTGATCAAGCGCTTCACATATGACCAGTATATCTGGGCATCTGTCACTCTTTATCTGGATGTTCTCAACCTGTTTCTTACCATTCTGCGGATGATGAGACAGGGAAACAACTAAGATAATGTGTTACCACCTGCCTCTGGTTCGTCCTAGATGGTCTTATAATGTTGCTTTACCGTTTAGCAAGTACAAAAGTGACCTAAATGCAAATTGCATGCGTCCGCGCCTGTGCACATGTTGCTACCTATAGATTTACTAATGTTCCTATAAACTCGAATCATTAATATGCATGTAATCATTTCTCTGTCAGCGTTTGAATTTAATTTTCCAGATATATAATGTTTGTTTCATGTTTTCACTGCAAAATAAATGAAAATGATATTGAATCCCATCGCCAAGGACATTGCCAGTGCTTTTTAACACCTTTATGAATTCCCTTCTGCATCACCTAAATGACACCGATAGTAACTAATTACTATAAGAATGCTGGGTTCTTCTAGAGGTGTAAAGCACGTTGACAGGCCATTTGAAGATACAATCTAGATAACGAGTGTCAATGGACGATTTGTGCACGAACAAATTAATCAGGTTGCGTTCGTGGCATTTCATCAATTTGTATGCGTCACAATGCTCGAAAACAGCGTGGAATGTTGGTCTAATGTATGTGATTTTGCAATATAAATGAAGTGTAAATTAATACTATCATATGCCTCAAACCAAAACCAAAAAAGAATAGTGGATTTCAGTTGCTCATTATACACTACAACCTAACGAACCTCAAAAAGGAAAAAAAAAAAACCAAAACAAAAGTTGAAGAAGGTGAAGACTAAGTAAATGGCTCGGCAAGACATGATAATTCCAGCAAGTAAAATGTACTTAGGAGTTGAGATTTGGTAGTCGAGATACTCTATTTCCTTGATTATCATTTCCCTTTCCTCTTCAAATTGATCATCTTCACCACCTGCAATACCTAATAGAATTAGCAGGCACACAAAGTAGATAACTCGAAAAGGAAGAGCCAATCTCAAAATGAAAATAAAATCTTGGATAACATTTAACTAGTGAATTGTTGCACCGAGATACAAATACCTCTGCCAGGAGAGAGATCGTGGAGCAGCGACAACAGCTTTTCATGGTTCTTTGCCAATATGATTTTTATCTCTCGAGGTTTGCTAGGATTAGCCACAAAAACCTGTAAATGAAATGCCAAAATCAAATTCAAGGATAAATTAGGAATGAAACAACTGAATGACTAGAACATTCTTGATTTTAGACCTCCATGATTATTACATTTCCTGAAATCCACATTCATATTATCATATAAATAAAGTACTCGAAATACAAAGTAGTGGCAAATCAATTAGTCTTTAAAGAAGACGGATAAAATGACTATTGCATTCCATAAACCCGTGTGTGAAAAAAATGAAATAAAAAGAACAGAAGAAAGAAGTTTAAAAAACTTGTTCAGTGTCTTCACATCAAAGGCCATGCCAAATACTCCTTCCTGGACTCATATTAGTCATGTCTTTGTCAAATTGCTGATCAGGAAATGATCAATAAGTAAGAGAGACAGAATTTGTTTATTTGAAACTAAAGCGACAAACTTTTACTTCCCTTCATTTATATGCACTTCAGATTAGATTTTAACAGTCAAATCTTTGAAGAACAGTCTTTCTGTGGTTTAACTAACAAATTAAATGAGGTGCTGCTACCCATCAACCCTGAACCCCTGCCTCTGTTCATCATATTTCACCACCGGACATGTATAAGCATCTAAGCAACTATAAACAAGTATAGAGGAAAGTTGACTACCTTGAAAACATGGAAGGCGGATATTTGAATGCTTTTGCTTGAATCCTGTACAAAGGGAGTTGTATAAGAGAAAAAGATGAGGAATACCTCTGGAAGAAATCCAGGTTACTTTGAAAGCGTTTTCCCCTCTGTTGCAATCTATCATTTCTTTCGATTCGTACGCACATTAATGAATATAAATAATTCACCTAAAGATTCATAAGATTCTACATTGATCGTGACGTCATATAATCCTACAAGTGTCTGAGATCAGGAAGAGAGCATTTAGTACCTTCAGCAATGTCATCATGATTTTCAAGTGGTGAACTTCCGCAATATAGCGCTTCATTATATGGGAACTTGGAGGCTCCAAAAGAAATTCAGAGAGAAGCTAAAGTTCATCCATGTTATATTGTCAACAGAGCTATATTGTCAAGTAATGATCACATGCAGCACTAATTGCATTTCCAAACCTCATAACTAACCTTCAAGGACTGCCTTCTTGTCACATAGTTGGCAGAGGTCAAGAGTTTTTCATACTGCTCAAAGAACTAGAACAAGACAATGAGACACATGAGTGTACAACACTTGGTGAAAGGGCATGAATTGAAGTGAAATTAATCCCTCCTTCCACAATAGAGTTCTCCCATTAAACTTTTGTAGCCAAACAAATAAATTTCTTTTACTTTCTCATCAATTTATTTAATTTTAGACACAAAACTTTAAAACTATATTGTGAGGAGATGGTTAAAAAGTGAATCAGGAGCATTCAATTGTAGAAGGGAGACTTATTTTTTGGTGTAAAGAACTTTAAATACAAGTAAGTCAAAGAATACTTTCAGTTTATACTGATAATGAGCAAACCTCATTGCAGTGAGTAGTCAGGAATTCAGAAACTGCAGGTGGATGTTTAGTGAGCAGATCCTGTGACATGTTCCTTATATATGTCACAAAGAATAGCAGAAAGGGGTTTTAAACACTTAGATACATACAAACCAAAACTACATAAGGCAGATATCTGACCTTAAATGTAGAAAATGCATCAGAAGCAACATCAAAATTTGGCAGCTGCACAAATTTGAAAAACAACTCGAAACTTGGAGACTCCAATATATATCTTAAATAAAATTATGGGAAATTGTGATCGTGTACAGCAGAATTGTGAATAGAGGCCTTATATATACTTACTTTTTACGCTCATTTTCATGTAAGAGTGACAAGGAAGCTTCTATACAAAAATAAAAAGATATACAAGTTAAAAGCATACATCTCTTACTTTGCAAGAGTAGGAAATTTGATGCATTCCCTCAGCACATTTCTACAATTCAGAGCAATTTCCTTGTTATCATAGCTGCTTGCAAAACATTAACAACAGTTGGTTCATTTCAGACAGGATACCCATAATCTACAAGAACCATAGACAAGAAATAAGTAGGAAAGTGAAAGTGCAACACTAATTGAAAGAGAACAGGCTGAGTGGATATTACAAACAGTCTTATAGAAACCTTGAAAATAAAGATGATTGCTTTTATCACACATGCCTATGTGAATCAAAGATAACAATAATAAGAAGTACACATGTTAATTGTAGTTCATTGTTAAGAAAACTCTTATTGACAACCTCACAAAATGTGATAATTTCAGTACAACAGGGAAAAGTTTGAATTCTATAGAGGTAAAATTGAAAAATAGTTGAAGCAAAAGGTCTTCAGAATGACGGTTTCATGTATTTAGAATGACACAGTATGGGACAGCATAAGGTATTTTCTGTTGGAGTTAAAGCAAAATATTGGAGAAAGAGAAAGGAAAGTAAAAAATATTTCTTTTTAAGAATTTCATTTCTTTCCTTCATCTTGAAGAGTTCGAATTACAGTGTAAAAGCAACAATAATTTTTATTTAGTAGTGGTAGCTAAACTGCATGTTGCCTTCTAATTTAGTCCATACCAAAAATATAAATGACTGGTCTTTTCCTTTTACATTTTTTCTTTAGTTTGATGAGGTGGACTTCTCCTATCAAAATATGAAAATCTAATCATAAAAGCCCTCAGCATGTATGACAAAACAAACATAATTGAACCGCGGAGAAAGATTTAGTAACTCTCACCAGACTACGAGGAAGTCCAGTAACTCTAAATGGTTCTCCATGTATAGTACACAGCAACATACAGAATCAACCTTTTGCTTCAACAATATTGACCAAGAGTGGACCAAAATTTTCCTAGTCTATGCACAGATTAACCATTATTTGTCAAGAATATAAGCTTAATCCACTAGTAATCATATATTTAACAACTTTTGCTTTATTTAATGCACAAGTCATTTTATATACTTACTTCCCATCCCAAAATAGATAACTTGTGAATAAACAGAGATATAACATCTTCATTACAGATTTCAAGTGTGAGTTGTGAAACTTGATCCATGTTTGGTTCGACTTCACCATCTCCTGAGAGCATAGTTCTCATTGTCGTTATGTTCTTGTCAACTTCTTCCAAAGCCTATATAGAAAAAAAGACAAATGTGAATACCCATGATATATCCACACATAAACAGTAGAGAGACAAATCATATGCAATTCCAAGCATTATTATACATTTGTCCGGATCTTGATAAGCAAATAATAACTAGCTTTTGATCCATAACAGTACGGGTGGACAAAATGTCCGGACCAAACCAAGCAGTTCGGTTTGGTTTGGTTCTATCAAAAAAGTTAATGGTTTTGGTTCTTTGAATCGAGAACCATTTTGTTTTGGTTTTGGTTCGGTTATAGTTCAAGAATCACAACTAGAACCAAAACCAAACGTAATATATATATTAGTAGAGACTCTAATTTATATTCATTGAAGATAGCTCATTAATTGAATACAATTTGTAAATCGATTTTGGTCATTAGACACAAACAACTTATTAGTTGCTTACACCATAATTTTGTATTCAATCGAATCATTTCCCTTTCACTCATTTTCAATTTACACAACGTCACGGCTTGCTGTTACAACATTTCATCAAGTCAGTGAAGTGTCATTTAAGATCGAAAAATAAAATTGGTCAATTACTTAAAAAGTTTTCAAACTATTTTTTTACCTTGATTGTTTGATGAGTTATTTGCGTTCTTCACAAATAGAGGAAAACCTAATAAACATTCATGAAATATTAAAATGGTTAATGCTGCCTATAAAAGTGGATTGTAAAAATTTTGATAATTCATTCTTTATTGAAGGGGTGTGCCTTCAAAATTGATGCAATTAATTTAGTGAATCATTGCTATTACTTGTTCAACAATTTTTTGTATGAGAACGAAAACTATTTGTGTATTCAAATTATGAATATGTTTTGTTTGTTAGGGTCCGTTTGAGTGCAAATGTGGAAAATAGGTGGAAATAAAATGTTTTACAGGGAATTGATTTGCCTATAAATTGTTTTACTGTGAATTGCAATTAATTGTGTTTGATTGGTATAATTTTTCATGAAAAATGTTGATAGTTTGGTGTCTGTTTGACTTTATTTTTCATGAAAATTGTTCATTAAAGTGATAATATTTTCTACCATTAGGTCTAGAATTTTTTTTTTTTTTTTTTTACAATTGTGTCTAGAACTTTTTCCAAAAAACAAAAGAAAAAACTGAAAAATATTTACTCACCAAAACATCAAGAATTTATTTTTTCAAAAAGGTGGAAAATTTGGAAAGTTGAAAAATATTTTCGTGGAAAAAATTTGCCTATCAAACATTACAAAAGTTGGAAAATAGATTTTTTTTTTCATTTTTCATGGAAAATGTGTGCTATCAAACGGAGCCTTAGTTATGAATTTTTTGATCTCGATGATTGAAATTTGAACTTCCCGAATGTTTGATATTTATTTTTTTATTTAGGTATATGTTACTAACTTATATGATACAAATATGAAAATTTAAGAAATGAAACTACAACCAAACCAAATCAAAACTGAATGGTTCGGTTCGGTTTGGTTCCATATCTTTAAAAATATCATTTGGTTCCATTATCAGAAAGACCATTGGTTCATAGTTCGGTTCAGTTCTCTTGGAACCAGAACCAACTAGAACCATGTCCACCCCTTAACACGCTTCTTTTCCCAATTCACTATTTAAATTATGTCTTTTGCTCAGTAATCAAGAATTAAGTTACCTGCTGTCCCAACATTCTTTCTGGGTCAAGTCTAACTACCAACCTAAAGGGAAATCTGAAGTCAATACCTTCATCTGGGAGAACAAGACGTAAGACTAGTCTTATTCCCTCTTCAAGCTCATATATCAATTTATATTTTTTCTGATAAATAAAGATCTTGAAGTTACAAATGAGACTTAGGTAGGGTTAGTTTGGCATGGCTTTTGAAAAGTCAAAAGCAACTTTTGAGAATTAAATCCGTTTGACTAATT
This sequence comes from Fraxinus excelsior, assembly GCA_019097785.1. NCBI lineage: Eukaryota > Viridiplantae > Streptophyta > Magnoliopsida > Lamiales > Oleaceae > Fraxinus > Fraxinus excelsior. The sequence continues at coordinate 8,929,183 of CM032635.1, forward strand.
TTATAAAAGTACTTATGGTTGTTAGAAGAACTTTTAGAGGAAGCTGGTGCAATGTGATTTCCTCTAAAAGTATTTCTAGAATAGGAAAATCTTTTAAAAATTAGTTTCCAAACAAAAATTAAAGTAACTTCCTCCAAAAGTGCCAAATGGGCGCTTACTTCCCTTGTGATTGCCTATTAAAAGTGACACATAGATTTGACATTGTTCTAGTACTGGACTATCTGGACAACAACCTTATATTCAACAAATGAACTCAAAGTATGCAACATCTATATTTACTATTAAAAACAATCTGGCATGTTTGTCCTAAAGAGATTACTTCGTGCCTTTTTGAATTGGGAAAGAACGATTAGCAACAAGCAAAGAAGTCAATATTGACGAACAATATCAAAGAGTTGGTGAGATCCAAGATATTTGAGAGGTTCCTTTTGTCTGAAAGTAGATTATTGAAAAATAACAAAATAAGCAACTTGGTTAGATGTTAATTTTTTGCTGTATTTTCCACGAGGTTTTGCTATCTAAGGAAAGTTCAAACCACCATTCTCCCCTACCCTGTGGCTTTTTTGCTCTTTTAATCATACAACCGTACATATGAAAAATGAACCAATTCAAAAATGGAAGCAACTCAAAAGCATATTAATAACTCAAAGGTTATTAGGGGAACCAACATAGTTTAAGACTTCAAGTTGATTTAGTTTGACTGGAAGTCCACTTGGACTACCTCAGATAATATTATACATAATCTGTTAATAGTATTGAACAAGATGGAAGTAGTCTTTAGTCAATTCTTTTCAAGCATTTTAAGAACTTTGTCTGGAAGCATTGTACCTATTAATATAATTGAAGGCCAATCAACTATCATTCAAATTGCCATGGAATTAAATTGTACCATTGAATTGTCGATATGCGGACGAATTGATCAGGTTTGGTGGTGAAGTATAAAAAAAAAATTAATCCATCATAAAGCCCAGCGTAATAGCAATTTAATGCGGTGAACACATGATGGGCGAGATAGTAACAAAGGGGAAAATCGAGTCTGCCATTAAAATAAATGGCAACCACTGCTACACTAGTTGCTTTGTTCGTATAGATCTCTTTTCCCACCCCAGATAATCATACCACGAATCTTAACACACGCTGCCCAACACATCAAAAGATTTGCAGGTAATGTACTTTCGAGAAAGCAATAATATATCGTCTGCCAACATATTAAGCCCATGTTTGGGGCACATTATTTTTTTCATTTTCATTCTTCTACTCTTTTTCAACCACACAATTTTCAATAAAATAATATTTTCCATCACATCAATAACTTTCCTTCTTTTTCAACCACACATTATCCATCAATCTACTATTCCAGAATACATTCTTTCAAAATAATGTGGCTCAAACACACCCTAAAAAGTTAAGGGGCTGTTCTTTCTCGTTTTTCTGTTTTTGATTTTTCAAGACAGTAAAAACATGTTTACTTATCTATTTTCAAAAACGAATTTTCAAAAACGAGTTTACAAAGAAAATCGAAAATGTAAAAAATGTCGTTTTGGGTGTTTTAAGTTAAAACCAAGCCAAAATTTTCAAAACGCGTTTTAGCTGTTTTCAATTACGCTACCAACAAAAACCACCGCCATCGCCGCCTGCACCACACCTCTGCCGACGCCGCACAGCCAAAACCACCGTTTCAGTCGTCACGACCCAAAACCACCGCTACAGCCGAAGAAGAAGAAGCAGGTGGATTTTGTTGGGGCAACCCAAAACCACCGCCGCCACCAACACACCACACCCAAAACCACACAACCGTTGTGACCCAAAACCATCGCCACTGACCCAAAATCACCGCCACATCCAACACCACACAACCGTCGCGACCTAAAACCATCGCCACCGCCACACCCAACCAACGCCGAAGAAGCCGACGACGCAGAATCCCACCAACAGCAGAGAGGAGGGAAAGAAGAGAGAGAGAGCCGACGCCACATCCAATCAACGCCGTCACACCCAACAGCAGAAGAAGTCGGTCTTTGGAGCCGGAGGCCTTGTGAGGAAGAAGAGATAGAGAGAGACGACAGAGAGGAGAGGAACGGGAGAGAGAGAGGGAAGAAGATAACAACTTTTCCAATTTTTTATTTTTAAAAATAATTTTTCAAAATGACTAAAAGAACATATCTTCAACAATCTCAAAATGAACACTCAACCCCCAAAATCTAAAATGAATTCAAAACAAAAAAACGAAAAACTGAAATGCGAAGAGAACAACCCCTAAATACTTCCATTCTCATTCAAACAAGTGAACGGAAAAGGCAGAAGCTTTTAGAAAATGATATATTCATAGTCATAATACTGCAGTGATTCATAGTTATCCCACAATAATTATTCCTTTGTATCTTCTTCATCAATTTGTATCAGCAAATCTGCAAATGCATTTAAAAAATACAAATTTTAAACCAACTAGGCAAATAATTCAATCATCACCACGTCCACAAAAACACCCAAATTAACGTTCCTGAAGCTACATTTTCAATAAAGAAAATTTGGAACAATTTAAATAAATAAGTCATTTCCGATTCACAAAAAATAAAGAATGTCAAAGAAGAGACCTTTTCGAGGGCTTTAACTTCCGCAACGGTTTTGGTGTCGAGTGCCATGAGACTATCTTTGATCGCCTTCGCCAGCTCGTGAGGGGTTTTAGGCCGAGAAGGCTTGAAAAATGAAAACGACATTTTCTTCTTTTACTCAAAAATTTCGATCGTTAATCGGCAAATTCAGCTAGAATCCTCGCAGTCAACTGAAACTTCACAGTGTTCATGGTATTGAGGATTTTTCCAAATGAATTTGATTAGGGCTACACTGAAATGGAAATCACGCGTTTATACATGTTGCATCCAACGATCTCAACAATGTTACCAATGGTTCAAAGAATTTGATTTGCTTTGACACCTGGTTTTTGAACCGTGATTGATGAAACAACGTGTGGTTGAAAAGGTAGGAGAATAATAGATTGTTGAGTTGAAATGAATAAAAAGAATGAAAACGAGAATCGAAAAAAAATGAGTGTCAAACATATAAGAAAACAAATTTTTTAGTGTCAAGATTGTTTTTTTCTTGAGAAAAAAGAAGAAAAGAAATTGAGTAATAATTTGTCAGGAATGCTTTTATTATTATTTATAGTTCTTGAGTAAAATGCCAAGTTATGCTCAAAAAATAAAACAACGTGCCCAAGGTAATATCTGCACCAAGCCACCAACCATACTTTTTGTCAATATACATTGTAGAAATAAGTCTTCATCGGTAATCATTACAAAAAGATCCAAAATGGCCATTGATATTGGGATTAGCAGTTTTTGATTAATGAGAATGTATGGTTACACTCCCAAATCGCATATGTTAAACACTGGTTACTTATTTGGTAAGGCGATTACATGGAACCGTAAAATAAGAAAGATGAAAATGTAGTTAAAATCTTGTCAAATACAATGTCATCCAAAAGTGCACAGATAGTTTAATTTTACAGGCCTCGTGGCGCCAGAGAGTACGACAACGACGAGATCCATAATTGCATTTGTGTCATTTGAGCCATGTATTCACAGGTGATGGGTTCCAATTCTCCAAACACCTACAGATGAAAAACACTGTCAATAGTGTTTCAGTGAAGTTCGTCCCAGGGGAAAACTCTGCTCCCTGTGAAATTTTTCGCAGTCCTTATGCAAGAAGTAAAACCTTGTCCTGTCAGTTTTTGCATTGTTGCTTGTACTGTTCAAATCTTAGCAGTATGTCATAAGGATATTAATAATCTCTTTACAACGAGTACGTGATTATGTATGGTGGATCCTATATGTCGAGGCAAATGACGCCCCAGCGATAAAGATCCCGAGTTTATCTGGTGCAGAACTGATTCAAGCCTTACAGTCAAAGTTCTCAAAACCCAATATATGGTAACAGCATGCAATCTTAATACACTTCAGTAAAGGAAAATGTACATTTGGTACTTTGGACAAACTTTAAAAATACAGTAATGAAAGGAACATATGAGTTTGTCAACTGAATTACTCAGAGTGCTTTGATCTCGTAAAAAAAATTGGAGCTAACAATTAATAGAATTCTGCATCATAACATATCATTAAGATTGGTTTCAAGTGGCTGAACTTCTCGATCTTATTCGGACTTTCTACTGAACTGGAACTGCTAACTATGATAAATAAATGCGTAACCACAGATAAAATGCCAAAAATTTAAGTTCAGACTTGCAAAAAATGTTTACATCAATTTTTTACCTATCACTTTCACAGCTTATTTTCTCAATTCATCTTGTCCTTCTTTCTTCTGTCATTGCATTCTTTCAGAGCTTGAACTTCTGTATTAAAAAAAAAAAAGTTTCAAAACAATAGGTAGAAATGATTGTTTGAAAGGATTCAAAATCTAGATCAATAGTTAATATACTATCGAGAGAAACGTGACATTTCAGCCTGAACCGATCCAAAAAAGAATAAATAGAGCAGAAAATTAAAACAAAATGTATAAACATAAAATGCTAATAATAATTCATGTGTCGACAAAGATAAGCAATTTCTTTACTACGCAAAAAATAAGTAAGTTTCTTTACTTAAAAATAAAATTAGTAATGTTTCTAAACAGTTTGGGGAAAATAAATTAGGGCAGAGTAATTGGGGATTAAAAATAAATACAGATGAACAGTTGGGATTACAAAGAAATTACCCAATTGGCATGATTTCCAATTCCTGTTTGTTTTGATTAGGCAGTCCTGCAATGTAAATTGATAGGATTATCAGGGTTTAGGGTTTATAGAAAACCATAATGCCATGCGATTGTGTGTGTGTTTGTGTCTACACACACACACACACACACACACACACACACACGTGTATATACCTGTAGTGCTAAGTAGAAAGAAGAGCATTCTTTCAGCTGCTTAACTGTCTCGTCGTCTTCCTCCATATCGCTCTGGTGGAGCTGCTGCGGCAATGCTTGACCTGGGTTTGGGCTTGAATGATGCGGTTTGTCCATGGTCGTCGGACTGCCTCTTTCAACGAGTCAGCAGAAGCTTTTTAGTGAGTACCGCGGCTGAGAATAGGAATGTGACTAATGACTATTTTAAGAAGAGTAATGCTCTAGTTGTTATTAAATGAAAGATGTAATTAAGTGAATCACATAATTTCACTAAATGAATCACATAATTTCACCTTTAATTGAATCTGTCCTTTGATATTCTTCCGTAAAAAATAGTCACTTCACATTAAAAAAATCACAAAGTATGCTATTTAAATTTGTCTATTAATAACAAAAATTCTAGCAAGGTAGAAGGTTGCCGAAAAATTGGCGGTTATAGAAGAGGTGTATTTTGTATTTAATAAGAGTATATGCAATTAAAAATATTATTTAACGATGCACAATTTGAATTATATTCATAAGGAAGCTAAACCTTGAACAGAGTTTTCCTATAGGCCAAGATATCGAGGGATGGTCTGGTCACAATTTCAATACTTGAGCCATCAGAGGTATGTAGAAAATACAAACCTAAGACTGTGATTTGTGGATGGAATGCATAAACCTTAATGACGAACTCGTTTGGACTATGATACGTGTTGGATCGAGAGTGACCCAATTACATTGTGCTCCTAATGTATTTAGGAGTCCAACAAGGACTACTGTATATAGGTGAATCGTAGTGGGACATTCCCATTATAGTTGACATGTAACAAGATTTTATGATCGGAATATTAGAGTCCTAGTAGGTCATGCATACGGACGGTCATGCTCTTATCATATATTGACACATTAGTCATGAGCTCCATCCCAAAATGATATTGCACGGGAAGTCTGTTAAGAAGTCTAACGTATGCAAACCAAAAACAGGTCGTCCTCACTATTGGTAAATTGCAAAACCTCAAGCACATGCTAAAACTAGGGCTCAATAAGAAATTATTGGCCTACTCAATATATTTATAAGAAAATTGCACTTACAATTTCAAACCATTCATTTTTTATTTATTTTTTTGTAAACTTTCCTCAAACCTTTCATTTGTAGCACCCACTGTCCCAAACTTTTAATTTAGTTGCAACGACAAATGGACTACTTTCATCAAGTTGATCATATAAATAAGAAATTGACCAATTTTAAAAGGATAAAATGGTAATTTTTCATTTTCCAAAATATTAACAATTAAAATAATATTTTTTTTTAAAAGGAAATCTGTTTCCCCCAACCAAAATATTCATCTTCTTCAGCATCCCCACCCCAAACGAAAACAATTAGGGCTAGACATGGTCCGATTCGATTATCTAGTAAGCAAAATCGTCGAGTCCAAATCTAATTATGGAACTATTCTGGTTCGGTTCCATTCGGTTCTTGGGTCCGTACAATAATTATATTTTTTAATATTTATAACGTTACATTAATTCAACGAATGTCATGTTCAATTTTAGTTCTTACAGAATAACGTAGTCCAATCACGTGATATATTTTACATCTCTCTTTGTTGAGTTCTTCATAGATTTGACTATTAAAATCATAGGAAGAGGAAGAGGAAAATAGTGAGCTCACAATAATAAGAGAGATTTTCAATTTGATTTCTCCAAAACGGCAAAAAGTAGAATAAGAGATTTGGGTAAAATTTAGGTCAATTTGATTAATTGGACTTGGACTGAAAATGAGAAATAGGAAAATCATATTTTGTATTTGGGTTAAATTAATTAGTTAGCAAATTTATGTAGGAAAAAATAAATTAATTTGGCTTATTTAAGATAAAAAAATTTGGGATATTCGGTTTTTGATTTTACTTCTATTCTTGGTCTAAAATTGACAAACGAACTGATCACGTCGGTTATCGATTCAAATACATGTTCGAGTATTTAACTTAAGAAACCGTTCAATTTGGTTCAGTTCGAAGGTTTGGTAGGTTTGGTCCGGAAGTTTTGTCCAGCCTGAAAACAATACCAGAAAATCCACAACCGGCCTACCACCCACTGATGACTCCAGCCCCGATTTCTCCACCATCATACCCTATCTCTCAATTAAGTCCAACATCGTCAATTGGTGCCTGACCCATCTAAACCCATTGATTTTTACTCCGTTCAACACAATAGTGTAGAGGACGACACTAAGTTGACTCAGACACCAAGTCAGGTGTCGTCGCTAACTAGTTAGGAAGAATCGGTGACACCCCACTCCCTCGCCGCTAAAAACTCGACCCGCTTGTTATTCATCATCCTCTTCCTCAGATATGGAAATCTCAAACTCTAACTGACTGGAAGATGAAGGATTCATTATCAAATTGAGAAGTTGTAAAGATTCTGAACAAGAAGAAGCTTTAATTTCATTTCGAAAACTGACTCACACCAAGGAGGAAACCAACAAAATTGTAAATAAAATAAAGAAGCCACCTCTGTTTAATGCTAACAGCAAAATGCAAATTGAAAAAAAAAAAAAAAAACTAACCTTTATATATATAACTCCTCTGGAAAAATGAGAAGAAACGCCTGATGTTTGGAGAATTCCAATTCAAATCGCCTAATTTTTAGAGTTCACTGCTCCTCACTTGGGAAAAGAGGAACGCCTTCGCTGGGAGTTTTTAGTCGGGCACTTCCAAAGGAGCTTTTCGGGATTGGAGTCGTCGGTGGGTGGTGGAAGGGCAAAGGACGGTGGTGGATTTTCTGGTTTTGATTTGGTTTGGAGGTGCGGGGGCTAGGCAACGTCGCTGTAGAAGATGAATATTTTGGTTGGGGGGGTAGGATTAGATATGGGCTTTCTCCTTTCTATTTCTTGCGGACGGTGGATTTCGGGGTGAGGCATAGGCTACTGGGCTAAATTCATATTTCACGTGTATCATTTAGATCAATTCAAAATTCACGTAAATAATTTAGCAATTCAAAACTCAGATACTAAATAATTAATTAAAAATATTTATTAATTAAGTCACAATTATACAATTAACGGTCACATTTACATAATTATAAGTCACAATTTATTTATTAGTCACATATTATCAAATTAGCTAGTCACTGATGATTTCGAGGTCACAAATTCAAAAAAATTATAGGTCACGGTTAATTTCATTGGTCACATATCTTCAAATTTGTTGGTCACGAATTATTTTTCAGTCACATATTGTCAATTTTTAGTCACAGATAACCAGCACTACAACTTCAACCACTTTTGACCACTCTCACCTCGTCGTCGCCATCACCACCATGACCACCACATCACCACAATCATTGAATATCCATTCAAACCATAAGCGCATGAGATGCTGTCAACACCATCCACTACATTCAACATCACCACAATCATTGAATATCCATTCAAACCACCATCATAAACCATCGCAACTCCCCCCTTCCCCACCCATGTTAGCACTGAGCCAATATTCGTTGCCACAAAATACCATATTAAAACCAAAAAAATCCATTCAAGCTCTTTGATAACTCCCCCCCCCCCCTTCCCCACCCATGTTAGCACTGAGCTAATATTTGTCGCCACAAAACACCATATTAAAACTAAAAAAATCCATTCCAGCTCTTTGATTTACCTATGTATTTAAATCTAGTTTCAAATCTGAAATTAGATCTAGTTCAAAAACCAGATTCGGAATCTCTTCATGTCATCAACAATTACAAAAGGGATGGTGGAGGCAAGATGGATGAGAAAATCTTTTCATGTCATCAGCAATTGCAAAAGGGCGATAGTGACGCTGTCGGCGCAGAGAAACGATGGAGAGAGCAAGAGTTGGAGTTGGAGTGGGAGTGGGAGGGGAAGGAGTGAGAGTTGGAGGCGGTGGAGAGAGTTTCTTATCTGAAATTTGATTTACCCATGTATTTAAATGTAGTTTCAAAAACCAGATTCGAAATCTCTTCACGTCATCAGCAATTGCAAAAGGGATTGTGGAGGAGAAAATCTCTTCATGTCATCAACAATTGCAAAGTTGCTACCAGCGCAAAGAGACGAGGGAGAGAGCTGGAAGGTGAGGGGTGAGAGTTGGAGGCGGTGGAGAGAGTTGAGAGAAATGAATTATTTTAGGGTTTGGATAGATTGAGGGTTTCATATGTAAAATAAAATACCCGATTTTTGAATAATTAAACTTTCAACCTGATTTTTGAATTTGTGTAAACTATACACCTGATTTTTTGTAATTTCCGTAGGCTATTCGTGTTTACGATGTTGTCAATAATCGGGCTTGTTCAGCAATCTCTACGTGGCCCTGTTCGAGTAGCATAGCCCGTCATTCAAGAAGCTACAGGCTAAGAAGCATGTCTGACTCTTAGATCGCGAAAGTCATCAAATGAGTTGGTCTTTTCCTCCAGTTTGTCTCGAGTTTGAAGTAAGCGTGGTAGATTTATTATTCTTCTTTTTTTATTTAATTTAATTATTTTAAAAACCATTTCGTTCCATTTATATGAGTTGACTTTTCTTACTTTCTTGTCCTAATTATATCGTCTTATTTCTTTATTGAGAATGTTTTGTCTTGTTCATTTACTAATATACTGTTATTTCTTTATTACTTCCAATAATAATTTAAGATAATTAAGTAAAAGTAAATTAGGAAAGTTTTTGGCAAAAAATATTTTTCAATAACATTAAGCCCCTGTTTGACCCATATTCTTTCAAAACTCATTTTCAACTACACATTTTTCAATAAAATAATATTTTTCATCACATCAATAACTTTTTCTTACTTTTTAACAACATATTTCTCATATATCACTATTTAAAATACATTCATTTCTCAATAATATTTATCAAACACAACCTAAATAAAATTTCTTAATCATTTTGGAAAACAAAACCAACCTATATAAATGGGACATAGGGGATAACTAATTTAGAAAGAGAAAAAAAAGCTAAATAATCAATATGGTGTATTCAGATTTTTATATACACAAATGTTCATAATAGATACACGATTATTACCCAACACATGCTCCAAGTTTCCATGAATATATTACCAATCAATATGACGGTGAGAGCTATTGTTGAAATATGGAACACAGAGTCAGCATAACCAACAGCAAGCTGATAATCAACAAAAGGAACAAAAAGCATAAGATGAAACGTGATGGTGAATGGTAGAAATGTCATTGCTGAAGAAGGATATTGAAGACCATTTTCTCTTTCTAATTTGTGTCAGTTGTGTAACATTTCTTGTTAGATTTCTGTTGTATAGAATTTTATTTTTCCTCAACCAACCCGTTCATCAGTGTAGAGTTCTAGATTATTCTCATTCATTGTATATATATTGATGTACAGCTGAATATATGTAACCAATTCAATTTTTCTCAATACAAAAATTCAACTAGTTTTATCCTGCTTTCTCTTCTGCAATAATAGCATTTCATTTCTTCATTTTCTTCGTCTTCTTACATGGTATCATAGCCTTAGCTATGACTGATAATCAAAGTACTGCAATGGAAACAACAAACCAAAATACAAACACTGAGCAAAATGTTAAACTCCAATTCAATACCAAACGTTCATTTTAATGATCCTATTCATCCCAGTAGTCCCTACTATATTGGGGGAAACGAGAACTCAAGTGCAATACTAGTCACTCATCTACTTGACAACACCAACTATTATGCTTGGGCAAGGTCCATAAAGAGGGCACTCCGAATTAAAACAAAATTGGCTTCATCGATGGAAGCCTTTGTGAACTAGTAGATTCCAACAACTTACTAATAGAACACTGGCTATGTTGCAATGATATAGTTATTGCATGGCTTCAAAATACCATGTCCATTGATATCAGTCTCGCACACTCTATACAGACATGTCTCGTAATCTGTGGTTGGACCTGGAGCATCAGTCATGATAACAAAATGCCCCACATATCTATGAAGTAAAATAGTCTATTGCTACTCTAATGCAGAATGAAGATATGGTAGGAAACACTTCTCAAAATATAAGACACTTTTTGATGAATTGATGAACTATAAGTCCATTCCTAATTGAACTTGTGGATGTCTCAAATCTGTAATTGAGAACCAGCAAAGTGACTGGGTGATGAAGTTTTTGATAGGGCTGAACGATTAATATAAGGCAATCAAAGCTCAAATTCTGCTGATCAAGCCTTTCCCCATTCTAAATAAGGTATATTCCATAGTTCAGCAAGAGGAGAAAAAGAGACAAATCTCAATGGATACCCCTGTACCTGACTCCATGCCCTTGTAATTAGAGGAATTCTTTGGTAATTTAGCAAGACAGAATGGAATGGGACAAAGATAGGGATGGCAACGGGATGGGGCAGCCTCTCCCGCCCCATCCCGCTCCACCCCGTCAAGAAATTCCCCGACTCATTACCTGTTTAAGGCGGGGCGAGGCGGCGCCCTTGCCCCATTTACTACCCCGTTTTGATTTTTTTAAGTTTTTGATAATTTATTTTATTTTGCTCATTCATTAGATTAAGATAAATAATTTTAGTTCCCATTTTCTATTAAACTAATGAAAATTTTCATTTAAAGTATTGATTTATAAAAAATAAAAAATAAACGGGGTTGGGCACCATTTACCCGTCCCCACCCCGAATACCCAATTAAGCAGGAAATCCCTACCTCGTTCGAGGCAGTGCCCCGCGGGTATCGAGTTTGTCGAGTTTTTTGCCATCCCTAGACAAAGAAAGTACTATTGTACATTTTGTAAAGTGCGTGGACATTTACTAGAAAGGTGCACTAAGGTCAATCCCAACAAGTCAACTTGCGGCTAATGCCAAATGACAGGGCACTATGTGGACAAATGCTATAAGGTTCATGGATACCCTCCTGGACACAGATTATATGGAAAGGGAACATCATATGCTAGTCTGGATTCCTTGCATGGACAAGGAGATGCTGATGATACCAATCATGTAACATTTACAAAGGAGTAGCAGGCACAGTGTCTAGCCTTATTGTAGTCACAAAACAACAAATCCCTCACTAGCACAATCCCTACAGACACACAAGTTTCGAAAATCTCTTGTATTTCTTCTTGCTTATTTGCCTATGGTGTCATAACTAGCAAATGTCTCAACACACCATGGATAATTTACACGGGTGCAATAGACCATATGGTCTGCTGCACTTTATTTTATAGCAATCTCATAGCCAAAGTATCTTATTCAATCTCTCTCCCAAAAGGTGATATGGTTAATGTTACACACATAAGAACTATAAAAATCACAAAGAATTTGATTCTGAATAATGTGCTCTATGTTCCATATTTTACATTCAATTTGATATCAGCTAGAAAATTAACACAAACTTAAATGTTGCCTCATATTTCTTTTTTGAAAAATGTTATGTGCATGGCCTTTCGACTTTGAAAACGATTGGAATGGGTGAAGTGAGGCAATAGCTATACCATTTGTTACAAACTCAAGTTTCTCCTTCAGCATTAATAGAAGCCCTCTCTCTTGTTCCAAACAAAACTTCTAAGTTAGCAACCATATCTAACAACAATAAGGATTTCGACCTCTGGCACTGCAGGCTGGGACATCCATCTAACTCTAGATTAGATTTGTTGAATATCAGTTTCATTCCTAAGCTTAAAGAACCGTGCTTTGGCTGTCCTATGGATAAAATGCATATATTACCTTATCCTATTAGTCATCATAAATCTGAGGAAATTTTCGATCTCATACATTGTGACTTGTGGGGTCCTTGCATAGAAACTAGTTATGATGGGTCCAAATATTTTCTTTCCATAGTTGATGATTTTAGTAGGTATACATGGGTATATATGTTAAGAGCTTAATCGGATGCAACTACAACTTTGCAAGGTTTTTTTGCTCTAATTAACAATCAATTCCATTCACAGATGAAGGTGATTAGAACAACCAATGGGGAGAATTTGAAATGAAAGAATACTGCCATAAAAAGGGAATTATACACAAGAAAATATTTGTTGAAACACCAAAACAAAATGTCAATAGTAGAGAGAAAACATCAATATATTCTTAATGTTGCAAGAGCCCTGAAAATCCAAAGTCCTATCCCCATGAGGTATTGGAATGATTGCATCTTTACTGTAGTGTATTTGATAAATAAAACACCTTTACGTTTGCTTAAGAACAAAACTCATTTTGAAATCTTATTCAAGCATAAGCTAGATTACTCTCATCTCAAAGTTTTTAGATGTCTTGCCTTCGCCTCAACTTTAGCTAATCACGGGACTAAGTTTGAGCCAAGAAGTGCATATTTTTAGAATATCCTTTTGGAATAAAAGGATACAAACTTCTTGATCTTGAGTCCAAGAGAGTTTTTTTTACCTCAAGGAATGTTGTGTTTTATGAGGACCAATTCCCTTACAAAGAGAATAGTGCATCTGAAAATGGTACAATAAAATTGTCAGAACCTATACCTATTGATAGTGAAACAGAACACCATATCCCTTCTTCTCTTACAAACATTACTCATGAAGTAATGGCAGATATAAATGATCATGAAAAATGTCCCTCAATTCATGAATCAAATAGGTATCCTACAGAGTCATCTCCCTTACCAAACTCTCAAGAACCAAAGCAAGAATCATTTGACAACATCATAAACAATCAACCAAACCAACACGAAGATCTTTAAGAGTCAAAAGAACCCCCACTTATCTTGAGAACTACATTTGTCAGCAAGCCTCATTTCATCCATCACAGAAGTTGGACAAGGACAAAGGTCTTCACATTCCAGGTAAATATTTTCCTCTTAATGCTATCGTATCAAACCATAGATTATCAAGTAACCATGAAAGCTTTTATAACTTCCATAAACATACGCATCGATCCTGACACATACCAGAAGCACTAACTTCACCCGATTGGTGTAAGGCTATGAATGCTGAAATTGCTACCCTTGAGATGAATAACACTTGGATTGTAACGAATTTTCCTCTCAACAAGAAATCCATTGGGTACAAATAGGTGTATAAGGTGAAATATAAAGCTGATGGCAATGTTGAAAGGTACAAAGCCAGGCATGTGGCAAAATGATACCATAGTAAGACCATGAGACCTTTTTACATGTAGCAGAAATGGTGTCTGTTAGGACCTTGCTTGTTATTGCAGCTGTAAAATGATGGCATTTACACCAATTCTCTGTAAATAATGCATTCCTGCACAGGGATTTAGACGAAGAGGTGTACATGGAAATACCTCATTTCTATCCTAATGCAGGACATTTAAAGGTGTGTAGGCTGTTGAAGAGCATATATGGACTCAAACAAGCGTCTAGACAATGGTACTCCAAGCTTTCAACTTCCATTATTGAGCAAGGGTCCACTCAATCAAATGTAGACTATAGCTTATTTGCAAGATCCAATGAGAGTTCTTTCACTACCATTCTTGTCTACGTGGATGACATAATTGTGGCTAGCAATGATATGAATGACATTGACTCTCTCAAGGCTTTACTTGATAGGAAATTCAAGATCAAAGATTTGGGGACACTGAAATATTTTTTGGGAATACAGGTGGCAAGGTCTGGCAAAGGAATCTATGTTTGCCAATGAAAGTATGCTTTGGACATACTATCGGATTCAGGAACAATAGGGAGTGTGCCAGCAAAGATACCTTTGGATCAAAATGTGAGGATTTATAAAACTGGTAGAGAGCCACTTCCTAATCCCAGTATGTATAGAAGGCTTATTGGAAGGTTGTTGTATTTAACAATTACCAGGCCAGACCTTTCATACTCAATACAGTTATTAAGCCAATTCATGAGTGCTCCTCGTACTTCACATTTTAATGCTGCTAACAAGGTGTTGAGATACACAAATGGGGCACCAGGACAATGATGGTTGTTCCTTGCTAATTCAGAATTATGGCTTAATGCTTATAGTGACTCATACTAGGGAGCTTGTCCAGATACGTGGAGTGTCACAGGATATTGCATCATGCTTGGAAGGTCATTGATATCTTGCAAATCAAAGAACCAAAGCACATTATCCAGATTTTCAGCAGAAGTAGAGTATAGGGCAGTGTCAAATGCATGTTGTGAACTTACTTAGCTTAGGTACTTGTTCCAAAACTTGAAAATTAATCATCCACATGCTGCTATTTTATTCTACGACAACAAATATGCCCTTCACATAGCAGTCGACCCAATTTTCCATGAAAGAACTAAGCACAATGAGTTGGATTGCCACTTGATAAAGGACAAAATTTAGGAAGGAAGTGTAATAGCTAAGCATCTTAGTAGTGATTATTAGTTTGCGATATTCTAACAAAGACATTGAATTCATCTCAGTTTTATCAACACATGAACAAAATGGGAGTAGTTGATATCCACTCTCCATCGTGCGACTGCGACGGCGGGGTGTTGAAATATGGAACACAGAGTCAGCATAACCAACAACAACATTTCATTTCCTCATTTTCTTGATCTTCTTACAGCTATCGTCACCTAAATTGGTACAAGAGGTGATTATAGCATGATTCGCATGAATGAGGTGCTTAGCCAAACTTCCTCTCATATGCTTTTCAATGATAATATTTATTATTAGTTGTGATAATTTACAGATTCACCATTCTAGATAATGGTAACAGTAGGCTTCTTAATTCATCATCGTATATTAATTTCGAGATTCACTATTCTAAACAATGGTAACAGTAGGTATCTTGATTCATTGTTGTCTAATACATCAAACATTGATCAAATGGCACACTACCATCTAGATTAATAATGGTCATGACTATTGATGAATCACTGATTCAATGTCACCATTTTTTAGAGTGATAATGATCACAACTAGTAATGAATAATATTACTATATTTTTCTAAACCACCTTAACACTAAATTTTGAAGGCTACCAAATAATAAAAGAGCAAGGGCAATGAACCACTTTCAAGTTAACCAATCCGACAACAAATCATACATTCGTCCATTGCTGATCAAGGGTATTAGAGTCATTTATGCATTTCCAATTAAGCCCTTATTTGATTTTCATTATTTTTAAAATACATTGTTTTAGGGATGAGCTTGAAAACCACAACCCCGCAAAATCGACCCGACCCAACCCGAAATGGGTCGGTTTAGGGATAAATTCGGGTCGGGTCGGGTATGGCCCAAAATCGACCTAACCCAATGAAACCCTAATCTGATTCTAAAAACACTCATGATGCTCCAGAGAACCCCCAGCTGCAATAGAGAAGAAAGAGTTTCCTCTCCATTTGAAACCCTCATTCTTCATTTTCTTGTTATTACTTTCAATTTTGCATTGGCCCAAAAGAATTCTACCTGATATAATTATCAAATATTGTGAAATCATAATATTGCAGTTTAATTCATGAGTTAAAGACAATATCTACCTGCATAGCAAGCAGAACCTTTTGAATTTCACTGAACTCCTTCCCCAGAACGTCTCCGTGCACTGACAATGCTCGAATGGCCTCATAATTCTTTTGGGCAATGCTGCCCCTCTCTCTCTAATCCTTGGAACCTCAGCGAGACGTACGGTAAGAGAGGAGAGGAGCTTTCCATCAAGGCTGAAGAAAAAGGGATTTCAGAGAAATTTTCCTTCTTGAAACAAGGTTTGACTTTAGGCTTGAAATTAGTGTTAGGGATAGGGTTTTGCAAAATAAAGGAAAAACAAGGTCCGATTTGAGGGTGTGGGCCGTTAACATTGCTTTTGGAATTAGTGGAAAAAAGGACCCGACCCGAACGATTCAGGCCGGGTCGGTTTAGGATATTAATCGGGCCGGTCGGTTTATGAAAGAGCCCAAAATCGGGTATATTGGGTCGGGTCGGTTTTGGGTCAAACCCGATCCGACCCTACCCATTGCTCACCCCTACATTGTTTACTCTTTTCTTTTCAATCACACATTTTTCAATAAAATAATATTACTCACAAATTCAAAAAAAATTCTTATTTTTTTACTCATACATTCTCTATCAATTTACTATTTCAAAATACATTCTTAAAATAAAAATGGAGCTCAAACAAGCACTAAGTTTCATCAACCTAATAATTACGTTGAATTGAAAACACAACTACTTTAAAATATGAAACGTTGAAATATGTTGGCAAATAATATATAAACTCAAATAGTTTCAGAAAATCAATCACGATACTTTAACCTAATTCTCAAGAGCTTTAGCATTTACAAGAAAGAAAGGACAACTCCAATCTAAAGATATAGAACTCTTCAACCTTCCATCATTCGATTTGTGGGAAGCACGTCACGAATGGTTAAAACTCAAAAGTCACGATATTTGTCTAACCCTTCGTTTCGAGGGATCATAGATTAGAAAATACCTTCTAGAGTGGTCAACACAAGAAAACTGAAAACCAAATATATGCATAACGCAAATTAGTTGTGTCGTTTTTCTTCCGAAGGAAAAAAGTAAAAATAAAAAAACTGAATAATAGATTATTTTATAAACACATACACCTCTCACAAACACAAACGAAATCCCAATTATACCCCCTTGACCCAAATGGTGGGGGTGGGTGAGTTGCTGACACGTAAGCATATAGCACATAATTTTTTTTTTTTTTTTTGGCAAGGCATGTAATTCATTGGTTCAACACAAAAAGCCATGGAAAAAAAATAATATATATTCCCTCAAAAATCAGATAATAAGAAGAGGGTGAGAGGAAAGAGAGAGGGAGAGAAATTCAATGTTCTAATTTCTAAAACGTGAGAATTTATTAAATTATAAACAAAATTGAGAAATAGAAAACACAACTTTACACAATCTCTCTGCACTTACCTCCGATGTGCTTAGATTTGTTCAACCTTTGATTGCTCGAAAATCATAGGCCCAAATCTGGTATGAATCGATCATGTAATTATTGCAAGAATTACTGATGCATCACTGCCTTCTGGGATTGTTAACATAATTGTAAAGAGAGTCTTTTTTCGATTTAATCATGTGGGTTTTTTTTTTTTAATTTTAGTTATCTTGATCTGTCTATTGAATTTGACTAGAAAGTTTTAATGGACTGTTAATCTGCATTGATTGTTGAATTTCTATTTCTTGATTGCTTTTGGAAGAATGATCGTGCCTGTTTTTGGATGTAGAAAATTTGGTTAAATTTTGTTGGAGTTGATAGCAGAATCTGCATAAGTTCTGGGTTAATAAGACATGAACTGGTTTAGTTTCTGAAAATAAAAAATAAAAATCAGTCGGGTAGGTACCAAGAAGGGATGGTGGCGACCGAACAGAACTTACAGAAGTCAATGATAATTTGATGAAAGAAGTTGAATCAGAGCGAGAGTGAGTAATTGAGAAGTGTGTTTTTGTTTTTGTCTTTGTATATCCGGTTGCCAGAAATTCCTAGTTCTATTTATAAATCTTTGTGGTCGTTGCCTGCAATGATTGAACCGAATCCACAGGAACCGACATGCCTGTTGCACATTTATGGTTAGTGGGTTGAGAAGGAAGAATCTGTTGGACATACGTGTGTGTTGGTAGAGAATTACATGTGGTTACATATAACCACTGTTTTGGTAAACCCAAAATGCCGGGCTTTGCCTTTATTTATGTCAAAGTCTATAATTTATGACTGACACTGAGCTAGCTTAGGGTGCATCAGCTTGCTTGACATTTACCATTTAATGACTGAGCTAGCAGCTCAGGTTGCTCTTGTTTGAAAGTGGTGTAACAGTTGGTATCTTTAATTTTGAACTTGGTGGTATGCTTCGAGTGTCCTATTCGTTTTTAATGTTTGGTTTCTTGTGAACCGTTGGTATGCTATACGTGTCTGTCTGATTCATTCAGTACAAGATACACAGCACTAAAGGAAAAAGGAGAAGCTCAAATCTTGTTCAAAATACTACTCAATCCGTCTCCTACTGCTTACTGAACACGTTGCAAGTGTCCTACAATTTGATTGTTTTCTAGTTAATTTTTATTCTTGATTTAGATTCATATCGATGAACTCATATTGATCATGTCAATAAATGGCAATTATAATATTCCTTTTAACTCGTACTTTGATGTTTTTGATTTTTCTGATGATTTGTTTTAATTCATTGAATTCATGTTTATATCTTTAATGGGAATGTTTAAAATATGCAATGAGTTAAGATGTCTAAGATGAAGTTTATCCAATTTGGAATAGTGCTGAAAAATATTCTTATGCAGTTTAGAGATGGCATCAATGGTATCAGAGGCTTGTGGCAATACTTTCAATCAAGTGCCAACCATGATGGTCCAAGAGAAAGTGAGTAGGAATAAGAGAAAATTCCGGGCTGATCCACCTCTAGCCGATCCAAATAAGGACATCCTTTTACCTCTCAATGAATGCACCGATTTTGAGTTCTCAGCTGAAAGGTATGAGGTTTTCCCGACTCGTGGGCATACAACCAGGTATGATACATGTGATGCTCTGAAACTTGACCTTGGATTGTCATGTGCGACGGGGACCTCTGACGTAAGGCCAAGCTGGCATAGAGAGGAGATAAAGTCATCATCAGAAGAACTCCATGATGCTGATTGGAGTGATCTTACTGAGTCTCAACTTGAAGAACTTGTTTTGAGCAACTTGGATACAATTTTCAAGAGCGCTATTAAGAAAATAATTTCTAGTGGTTACAGTGAAGAAGTTGCTATTAAGGCTATTTTAAGGTCTGGACTTTGCCATGGGTGTAAAGACTTAGTATCGAATATAGTGGATAATACACTGGCATTTCTTAGAAGTACCCAAGATGTTGATCTGTCAATGGACCATTATTTCGAGGATTTACAACAGATGGGGATGTATATATTAGCAGAGTTGGTTTGTCTTCTAAGAGAGTTTAGGCCCTTTTTCAGTATTGGGGATGCAATGTGGTGCTTGTTGATATGTGACATGAACGTGTCACATGCTTGTGCCATTGATATTGATCCTCTTGGCCGTGATTCGACTTCAAATCAGAATTCCTCTGCTATTGTACAACCCCCGTCAAGAACCAAGACCGAAGATTCTGAACAGAATGTTTCACTTCCTTGTAAACCTAATCCTTCATTTCCTTGTGCTCAAAATTTTCCATCTGAACAACCTAATGTGGCTTCAGTTCATGATAGACATTCCTTTCAATCTCAGGCACCCGTTCTAGCAAATTGTCCAAACTCAAAACCAAAAACTTCTTTTGTTTGTAGTGAACTTGCTCAGGAGGAGTGTCAAAACTCTATATCAAATGCTAGTAATAAACCCTTTAGTGCAGCAGGAATATCTCGCTCTACAATTGCGGAGGAGAAGTTTGTAGGCAGTAGAAAAGTTTCTGGAATAACCAAAAGGCAATACATATTGCGCCAAAAGTCTATTTCTTTCGAGAAACACTACCGTACATGCGATTCTAAAGTGACTTCTAGAGCAGGGAAACTCCCAGGATTTGGTGGTCTAGTCTTGGATAAGAAACCCAAACCTTTAGCCATTCCTACAGGTATGGATGTTAAAAATACATCAGCTAAAACTAGCAAGGCAGTCGGGGTTGATGTGCCTGAAGACAACTTAAATAACAATCTTTCAACAAATCCAGAATTCACTTCACTGCCAACATTTGGTTTGGAAATTGGCTCTGATAGTTCTTCATTGCCTAAATCAAATATCCCCTCCTCATTACCTCCAGCGCCGGTTAACACCTCTCCTTCCTTACCTGCAGCCGATACTGAGCTTTCTCTTTCATTGCCTGCCAAATGCATTTCAAATCCAATGCCTGTCAGCCCTAACAGTGAGGCACTCAATTTTAATGCTAGTCTCTCAAATGAAAAATCTGTTGGGCAGTGGGCTCCACATGACGGGAAGGATGAAATGATTATGAAGTTGGTTTCAAGAGTACGGGAATTGCAAAATCAGCTCCAGGAGTGGTCGGAGTGGGCAAATCAGAAAGTCATGCAAGCTGCTCGTAGACTGGGCAAGGACAAAGCTGAACTCAAGACACTGAAGCAAGAGAAAGAAGAAGTGGAGCGGCTCAAGAAAGAGAAGCAAACTTTGGAGGAAAACACCATGAAAAAGCTATCGGAGATGGAGATTGCCTTGTTTAAGGCTAGTGGGCAGGTAGAACGAGCTAGTGCTGCTGTCCGTAGGCTTGAAGTTGAGAACGCAACACTAAGGCAGGAAATGGAAGCTGCAAAATTACATGCTGCAGATTCAGCTGCAAGCTGCCAGGAGGTATCAGAGAGGGAGAAGCAGACGCTAATGAAGTTACAGTCACGGGAGAAGCAGAAGACTATGTTTCAAGAGGAGCTTGCTGCTGAAAAGCGCACATTGATGCAGCTGCAAAAGGAATTGCAGCAGGCTAAAGACGTACAGGATGAAGCAGAGGTAGGCTCAGCTTTCACTTGTCTAACTGACCTATTCATTTGGATTTCTTTAAGAATATAATTGAACTGAATCTTTCGAAATTGGACACCCTAAAACATGCTCATGGGCAGTACAAATCGACAAACTTGGCAAAATATTATACAAGGATGATTAAAAAGGCCACATTATTTGGATTAGTGATATTTCTTGAAATGGAACCTGCACAGCTTTCTGCTACATCTCTCTTAAGTGATGAATCGATCATCGGTTTTATGTAATACGAGTTATTGAATGCATGCTATTACCAGCATAGCTGTGGCCGAATAAAGTTTCTCGTCTGCATTTGATAGAGAAGTGAATGCTAGACAACATGCTCAAATCCCTCGTGTTGGCATTTGATGGATTAAAGGTGGGCTAAAGGGTACACATCTCTCTGACCCACTGAACACACACCTGTTCGGCCACAGCTATGCTGGTAATAGCATGCATTCAATGACTTCCAATGTATATTTCGTTCATTGAAGAAAAATAACGAAACTTATCCTGATTTATAGGGAATGAATAAAGTCAAGTATTGTAGTTCTGATTTTTTGCACCTTTTGAACGCATTGGTTTCCATTGTATGTATTGATAGTGGTTCTATGTATTTAGTTGGCACGAAACTGTTCTGGGCACAGCCACTCTCAGGTGCTCAGTAGCAAATCCTGAGTGGGAGGGGCTGGTGAGTCCCGGGTTCTTGCTTATCCTCGATACTCTTCCCTGAGTACTTCCAATGTTTGGCACTTTCCATACTTCATCTGTGAAACATCAACAAATTCGCTTACAGATAAAGTTAGAACCTAAGATGTATGACCCATATTATGTTAACTAATCGTATTTTATTTTGTTGTGCTCCTATCTCTAAAGGGCAAGGATCCTAATTATAGGGAAAGAATAAGTCTTTAAAACAAAAGCTATGGTTTGCACTTTTAGCGTGTGTTAGATGCACAGTATTGGATAAGATTAATCAGTATAATAAACAAAACTATAACTTCTCTTTGTTCCTTAATACTATACAGTGCTATTTAACACTTGCTACTAAACATGCCCTTAATGCTCTGGTTTCCATTTTCAATTGGAGTAATCTTTTGATTCTTGTTGGTTTTTCTGGTGACTGTTGCATGTTCATGTTGCGAAGTTGTGGCATCGCAGGCTAGATTGAAACAGGAAGAAAAGGCGAAGGAAGAAATACTAACGCTGGCCAGTTTATTTCAAAAAGAAAGAGGACAGATTGAAGCTTTGGCTAAATCTAAGGAGGACATGATGAAATCGAAAGCAGAAAACAATCTCCAGAAATGCAAAGACAATATTGATAAGCTTCAAAAAGAAATTTCCAAGCTAAGATTGATTGCAGACTCGTCAAAAATAGCTGCGCTTAGAAGAGGTATATCGATGGATTCCCCTATATCTTACATTATGGAGACAGATTTCCCGGGCTTGAGAGGGAATGAAGGCGTGAAACGGGAACGAGAGTGTGTGATGTGTCTATCTGAGGAGATGTCGGTAGTTTTCCTTCCGTGTGCACATCAAGTGGTTTGTACATTGTGCAACGAGCTTCACGAGAAGCAGGGAATGAAGGAATGCCCCTCTTGTAGGAGCCCGATCCAGCAACGTATTTGTGTACGTTATGCACAGTCGTAATTTTACGAGCTGAGATTTTCCAAATAATGGTTTATATACTTAATTATAAGTAATGAATTTAGATTACTTTTTCAAAAGATGAGACAATTGAGCTTGTTTGTTGCATTTTATGGTTCCTGCAAGGGAAAGGATTGTTTCAGTGTGGTGACAAAAGGCTTTGTTTTACATTAAACAATAAATTGTGTGGTTAATGGTTTCTTTCTTATGTTTTGAATATATATATATATCATTCATATCATGTTTTTCTTGTATATATAAATGGCCCAGGGGATAGGGTCAGGGGCGGACCCACGAAGGGCCCAGCGGGGGCGGCCGCCCCCACTGAATTTTTTTTTTTTAGCTTATTTTCTATCTCGAATGCAGCGAGGATCTGATGAAACTCATGTTTTGTATGTAATCTTTTTCTCTTTAATCTTGTTACATGTTCTTCAATTTCATAAAGTTAGATGGTTAAATTTTCTTCCCACTTAAATACAACTTGCCAGAAGGGCTTGGAGATGATTTGACAATTGAAGTCCACGATTCGAAAGGAAAGTATTTTGGCCACGTAGTAGTTCAGGTGGCTAATATTGCTGAAGAATTGGTATATTATGTAAATCTCATTTTGACCGCCTGTGATTGCAAAAAGTGTTGCATGATCAGAGTGAATATATTTGTGGGTTTGATGCAGGGTGAGAGGCTTCGTTCATGGCCTATATAGCATGAACTAGTTGGGAAAATGCAACTAAATCTAAACTATTCAACAACTCCCAAAAAAAAAAAAATTGGGGAACTCCCGTAGGCTCCCACCCCTTCAACTTTGGATCCTTCTACTTTAGCGGACTGGCTCCATCCCTAATTTCGCCCCCACTCAAAAATTAATCTAGGTCCACCCTTGGATAGGGTAGTAGGAAAAAATAGAACTTAAAAATAAAACCAGACAGACTTTTGATGGAAATTAAATATATTGAAGATTAAATTGAAATCAAAGGATTTTGAATATGAATTTTTGTATAGAAAATTAGAAATTACAAGGAATATTTCAAAGTTTCTTGAAAAAAAAAATTTTCCCGCTAAAAGAGAAAAAACTTTTGAGAAGAGCTTCTATCTTGAACTTGATTTATACTTGAAAGTTGAAGTCTTCATTAAATTCTTTTGAAAGAATCTTCAATAGTCTTGAAAATGTCATTTCTCAAATTTGAAATAATCTTCGCTAGATGTTTTAACTTTTCATAAAGTAGCTTTCATAAAGTTGTTAAAATAGAATTTCATTTATTAAAGTTTCATTTATTAAAGTTTTTGACGTTATTAATCTTGTCTTTTGCTTTGAATGATGGTAAAACTAGTAGAAATAACTTTTGAGGTGAAAGACATAATTGAAATAATTTCTCTCTTGTAGTATGAACCCGTATTGTCTGAACTTATCAAAAAAACTGTGTTCATATAATCATTTTGAATCCTTTTTGAGTTGCTTGATTTATTAATCCATCAATGTCTATATCCAAGCATCATTCCTCATTACTTTGAGCATAGTCAGTTTTCAAAATCTGATTTTGTTTGAGAAGAATTTGATTTTGAAAAAGTGGAGCACAAAGTAGTCGATATTTTTGACAAAATCAGCAACATAATTGACACAGTCTAAAAAATGCTGCAAACTTGTTTTTATCTAGAATCTCATTTGAAAATTTATTAGTGAGTTCTAGACTTCTTTGAATAGGTGTAAGTGTCCTTAAATGTATGTAATGACCTAAAAACATTATACGTCTTTGACAAAGAACAATTTTCTTAGTCGAAACAGCTAAACCATTATTCTTAATGATATGAATGAATGAATGTATTGAGATGTTTAAAATATTGTTCTGAAAAAATTAAAACATCATCAATATAAACAATGAAAAAGTTAGAATGGGGGTTGAAAATATCATTCATAAATCTTTGAAGTTATGAATGAGCATTTTTTAGACCGAATGACATAACATTTCATTCATATTTGTCCAAAAGGAACACTGAAAGAAGTTTTGTATCTATTTTTTTTTTAATTTGAATTTGCCAGAAATATGACTTCATATCAAATTTAGAAAAGATAACAACTTTAAATAATATGTTCAACATATTTTCTTTTAAGGTAATAGATATCTAATCCATTGAAGAGCTTTATTGAGGGGCTTATAATTGATAACGAGATGGGGAACCACTTGTTCAATTTCAACAGAGTTATTGACGTAAAAGGTTGAACAACTCTAATGAGATTTACTTGGACGGATCAATCCTTTACCAAGTAAATCATTAATTCCCTTGATGCAGCGATGAAACAATTTTTTGTTCATTTGAATCGGACGGGATTTCGTAAAAATACTTGACTCGTGAAAATCAGAATTTTAAGGAAGTGAAACAACATGTTTCTTCATATCCTAAAATGCATTTGGAATGGTAGAACATATTTCATTTTCAAATTGTTTTTAAAATTTTGAAATTTTTTCTTTTATTAAAGAATTTTGTAATTGCTCTTCAATTATTTGAAATTTAGCTTTTTCTTTGAGAAATTGAATATGTTTTTTCATAAAATTGATATTATTAATATTTTTTTTAAATAGATGCTTCTTTTGAAAAATTAACATCTTTATAAAAAGAAGAATTTGTAAACTTAAAAAATATTAGTGGTAATTCCGTTTGAACTAGTTTGTAAAGAGTAAATTTGAATAATAGAAAGAGTTCCAAGAATTACTTCTTCATCTAAATCTTTGATTAAATAAAAAATACTTTTGAAACAAATATTTGAATTGCAAATATGAACTTTTGAGATTATATTGAATATTGAGTTTTTCGTCACTAGCAGCATAAAGACGCTCAATAGTTTTTCAAAATATTTTATAGGGATAAGACATTCCCTAATGTAATTTTGATGAGTACCATAATCAATCAAGACTCTAGTAATGAATTTGAATTCTTTATTCACTACAACAGTCATATTGTAGTACTATTTTTGAAGTTGAATACGATTGATTGACTTTTTCTTCCTCTATTTGAAAATTCTCATGAGAAGTTGAGATTCATCTTTGTCAGAAGAGAAATTAGAAGATATCTCTTGTTCCAAACTTTTGGTTTTCAAGAAAGCAACTTTTATACGAACATCTTTCATTTGACGTTCCAAGATAAAAACTTGAGATTTCATTTCATTATTTTCTGAACATGATTCAGAAGATGAGACTTTTCAAGAAGATGAACTTTTAGCATTAAACCGATTTAATATGTTTTTAATAATAAACGGAGTTATTGGAGATACCGGAGAATTTGGAGGAAGAAGAAGAAAGAAAATTTTCTTTAATTGAGGATCTTCAATTCTCAATTATATCTTGAATAAGCCCTTCTTTAGTAAGAATATTTATGGTCTTACAACCACGAACTTCTTTACATTGACTTGTATCAAAATCAGAGGATTTTGAGCCTATCTCAGCATCAGAGTCTTTATTGATGTTGATAAACAATTTCAAGATCAGAGTCAGATTCTTGTTCTGAACTAGAATTTATTAGATTTAAAAGTTCAAGTTTAATATCTTCATCAATTTGAAGATTATTAATCTTTCCTTTATAGGACGTTTGTTTGAATAATGACATGTTTGATTACACTTTCAACAGGTGACTTTTGAAGTTTTTGATATTTAGAAGAATGATTTCGAAAAGATTTTTGTTTTGGAAAAATTGTTGTTTTTGAAAAGATTTTTTCTTAAATAAGAAGGAATATTTTTCTTTTTTCATTCTTGAGGATGGAATTATTCACATAATGATTCAAATTCTTTACGACTTTCAGATCTTTCTGATTTCAATCTTTCTTTGAGTTTGAGACTATTATAGAGTTCTAGTCCTTCTTTATTGACGAAATTAATAATTTCCCCATAAGTTAGAGTAACATAAGGAATGATATCGTAATTTGTGAGAATGCGATTAAATTTGTAATCGTGATTCATAATTTGTTCATAGGTCACGTGTCATTATGCATAAGTTACAAAATCAATGTCCACAAATCACAGATCAATCAGAATTGATCACAGATCACTGATTTATGTTTACAGGTCATATCTCACAGTTCACAAGTCACATGTCACACTTCACGTCATATGTTACAGTTCACATGTCACATGTCACACTTCACACTTCATATTGTATAGGCCAAAAATCAAAATTAACTGATCACATATTATATGTCACATGTAAGAGTGGCACAATTTGGTTTGTTCCGGTTCTAAAGGAAACTGAATCAAGTACCAATGAGAATCTTAGAAATAGAACCATTGGTTCCATATCCAATCATAGAAGGTTCGGATTCAGTCGGTCATGTTCTTTATATTGAAAGTTATAAAAAAAAAGTATAAAACTATTTATCAATTGAAAATAGAGCATGAAACCACTTGTCATTCATTTTATGTAATAATACAAAAAATGAATTGAATAATGCAACAAACAAAAATCTATTCCAAAACTCAAGATCAATTCATAAAGGCCAAAAAAAGGATACACTAGAAAATATAGTATAGAAGACAAGATTTCAATTGAAAAATAGTTTTTAAGAAAATCCGTATAACAATAACAAGATTATCTTTAGTAATCCTCAAAGATATTGATTTTTAATGGCAGGTCACTTTGGAAACAATGAAAACTTTGAATTGTTAAGAAATATTAAATTACGAATATATTTTTTTCCTATTGGGTTGGATTAAAACAATAAATTTGTAAAGTATTTATAAAATTATTTAAACTTGAATTTTGATTACCCATTAAAGGAAAGAAGAAGAAGCATATGAAAAATAAAATTTTAACGTGAGAATAATTTTGGAGTCTATCGTTCAAAGATCTAATGCATCTTGGTACAAGCAAAAAGAGAAATTTGAGAACCGTATTCGTTACTAATTCTCAAGGTAGGAGTACTAAGAATCGATAGGTTTTGAATGCATTGTCCCAAAACAGACCCATTTAGTAGAGAAACTGAAACTGAACTGATCAATTCTATTTGGTTCGTCCGATTTCACTAGTTTCGAGAAAAATGATCACTCCTCTCACATGTCTTGTGTGCATTGATAACATGTCATTGATTCAAATTCATGAGTCACAGTTCATATGTTATAAGTGCATGTAAATTTCACCAGCACATATCACATTACATAGGTAACAGATCAATGACATATGTCATAGATCTTAGAGAACTAGTCATATGTCATTAGATCAATATCACATGTAACGATTTACAAGTCACGGGTCATATGTAACAATTCACGTGTCATTGCATATGTTACAGGTCATTAGATCAATATCACATATAACAATTTATGGTCACATGTCATACTGCATATGTCACAAATCTATATCAACATGTTACACATATGACAGAGAACTTGTTATAGGTCATTGGATCAATATTACAGGTAACAATAAATCTTTTCAATCTTCGTCATAGAAACTAACAATTTACTGACCAATGGATCTTTTTAATTTCCATCACAGCAACTCATGATTGGAGCTTTAACACTGTTTCGTCACTTCAAAAATAGAAAGATCCAGCAACAATACAATTTTATTTGTCACCAATTGTGACTTTGAAATGGTTCAAACCGACTTCGAGATGATCACCAAGCTCAATTCGATACTTCTATTATCACCTCAGTTTGTGATTGTTGCCTTAAGAGGATCTACTCTACAGTGCCAATAATTTCCAATTTGTAACTTTAGTACTCCAATGATTTTCAATGAGCCAGATTTCAACGGTAAGAATCAAGATTTTTTGGTCTTGAGAGTTCTCTATAGCATTTTTCTTTTGTTTCGATAGTCACAATTTATTAAATTGGAGAACCATGTTTGGAATGAAAATGTGTCGTAATCAAATGCTTAATGTTAGGATGGATATTATTAGAGTCTAGTTTATATATATACCATTTATAATATATTATATATATTTCGTATCACATGACTTTTGAATGTTTAAAACATTTTTTTTTTTTGAAATTGGAATGGTGTAAACACCTGATATATATTGTTCCCTTACATGATTCCGTTCATTTTACATTCACGCAACAGAATAACTAGTTGCGAAATTGAATATTTCATTTAATGAATGTTTTTGAATAGTGGGTATATATTCTTAGTTTTTATTAGGTATTTTCCTAATTTTTGAGTGGTGGGTATATATATTCTTCGTTCATACTTATAAAGTTTCTGCCACTTTATATTTGGCCACGAAGATCATGAATATCCAGTAGGACATCTAGATTATATCTAACATACTTTGTCAAGAGCGTCATATGTTTAGCCTTCCAAATTAAATCTCGTGTAACGTAGCACATCTCTTGTTGCATGTTTTCAGCTCATCCAACATTTTTTTTCCCTAGTTCCGCCTTTGATTACAATGCCATGTTTTAATATGTAGGTCTCTAACTTTTGTTCATCTTTACACTCATATCCCAACTTTTTCCCGTTGTACTTTTTTATCAGCGACCTCATTAATTAGCACATATTGACCCGAATAACCAAAAATAAAATAAAATTAAGTTATGAAATAATAAATAGATTTATTTGCTCCTGCTATTTTAAATTAGTCAGAGTTGAACGCGCATTGTATGTTATTTTAAAATACTTTATAAGTGATGTAAAAGTAATATTTGATATTAATTTATTGGGAGGATTTGATGAGTCTTAAACGAACTAAATAAAATAAAATTTAGGATATAAATTTAAAAGAAAAAAATTGTATTTTCAAAATTCAATTTCTATGATTAAAATTTGGGAATCTTTATTTTAATTAAAATGTAACGTAGTAAACAAAATATGTGGTACGAATATAATTACCCATATAAAACATTCAATCTCTAATTTTCTTTTACCTTTTATGTTTACAGTTAACAGTATTTTTAAGTTGGTTCACTTCTCAGTTTAAGTTGGAAAAATTAGGCTGTGTATTTTGATTAATACCTTTTAAACTAATTAAAATCAAGTAATAATTATGTCCTAATCTAAAATATTAACTTAAACTCCAACCCCCTGAAGTAAAACCCTGAAACCCACTCCTCTCATTCCTTGCGGCGATTTCTCATCTCCTTACCAAAAAAAACCCGTTTCTAATTCTGCTTATAGTATGATTTCTAGTAATTTCAATCAAAACCATCAATGATTTATGGGCTTTTATTCGGCTCTGATGTCTGCGAGCGGTGGAGCCATGGTATGGATTGGAAATCCCAGATAAGTTACAGAGCTTAATCAGAATTGCTTTGTCTGCTGTTTCCTTTTTCCAGCGAAGCATCGCTACTATGGATACTTATATTGTTTTTCACATATTCAGATCGACTGCGTTTTCGTTTGTTTTTCTCCAAAGTGAAACTGAGTTTAAGGCAAGAGAGATATGGAAGAATCTGGTGGGGAAGAAGATGAGTTTTTTTTTTAACTTATTGTCACTTTTCTGAACGTTTTTTACTTTTTTCTATCACCTTTTTTTCATGGCTCGTTACTTTTAAAAAATAAAAAAATTTATGTCACTTTTTTAGTGACAAACTTATTTTTTTTTAGTTTGTCACTTTTTTTTTTTAATTTTTTTTTTATTTTGTCACTTTTTTAGTGACAAAAATGGTGACAAACCTTTTTTTTTTTTTTTTTTGAGTTTGTCACTTTTTTTATTTTGAGTTTGTCACTTTTTTTAATATTGTCATTTTTTTGAATGTTTGTTACTTTTTTAATTTGTATAACTTCTTTTAATTTGTGCTTTTTTTTTCGAATTCTCACTTTTCTTGTGTTTATCACTTTTTTAGTCTATTTCTATTACTTTTTTTAGTGACGAACATCAATTTTTAATAAAAAAGAGTAACAGTGTGTCACCTTTTTTTTTATTTACTTTGTCAATTTTTCTATTAAAAAAAGTGACAATTGATTTTACAAAGTATTTTTTACTTCCAAAATACGTTTCATATGATTTTTCAAAAGTCCTTGAATTTTAAGGATATTTTTTCAAGTTGACCATTTAAGTTTGGTTGGGGTTAACTTTGGGCTAAGTTTTAGTTTGGGTTTCGGTTTTGTTGAGCTGGGTTAACTTTAGTTTGAAGTTGGGTCATGATTGGGCTCAGTTTGGGTCACTTATGGGCTTTTTTAGTTTGAGTTCACATTTGGCTTGGGCTTTAATTTGAGTCGTCCTCCAACTATTATCTAGCCTCAAAATCATTCTCCAACTATTACCTAGGATCTAAATCATCCTCAAACTATTAAAGTATGTCAAAATAATCCTCTAACTATTAAAAAATGTCAAAATAGTCCTCCATCTATTAACTAATGTCAAAATTATCCTCCAACTATTATCTAGAGTTAAACCATCCTCCAACTATTAACTTATTTTAAAATCATCCTCCATCTATTATCTAGCATCAAAATTGTCCTCTAACTGTTTAACTTATGTCAAAATTATTTTCCAACTATTACCTAGTATCAAAATCATCCATCTAATTATCTAGCATCAAAATCGTCCTTCTACTATTACCTAGCATCAAAATCGTCATCCAACTATTATGTAGCACCTAAATCGTCCTCCAACATTACCTAGAATCAATATAGTCCTTAAACTATTACCTTATGTCCAAAATATCCTTCATCTATTATTTAACATTAAAATCACCCTCGATCTATTATTTGGCATCAAAATCATCCTTCAACTATTATCTACTATCAAAATATCCATCGTCGCCCAAGATTTTGATGGTAGATAATTTCACTAATCGACGACCAAAAACCGACAACCCGGACTCCGAGATCACCATTTTCTCTTGAAGAAGGTGAGTGTTGGGAAAATTATATGTATTTTTTACAAATCATGGTTGTATTTAACCGAATATATAAAACATGAAATATATGATTTGTTGATCCTCTTTGTAGAATTTGTTTTAAATCTATGAATTATTGAATAAAATGCTTGTTTTGGAGTGATTTGGGAGGCGGAGATCGCTGGAAATGGCGATCTCCGCCATCGGTTGCTGAGCGTAGCAGCATCGCCGTCTCGACGAAATTCGCCCAGACAGCCCAGATGGACGCCCATCTGGGCCAAGATGCCGTTAGTTTTTTTTATTACTTTTTTTTAAATATTAATTTTAAATTAATTTCTAATTATATTATTTAATATTAATTATAGTTTAATTTTGTCTTGAATTTTTAATTATTTATTTAATATTTAATTGAAATAAATAGTTAAAATTAGTTAACAATTAAAATAAAAAAAAATAATATAAATATTACATAAACAATTAAATTTTTTTTGTGAACAACTTGAAAAATTCACGAAAAAAAGTTTATAAATAATTAAATATTATTTAGTTATAAATAATAAACTATTAAATATTATATTGTATATTTATTCTATTAATTGTAATTAATATTATAAACAATTATAAATTATTCTTTTACAATGAACTATTGGGTAAACAATTAAAATATTTATTTTGAATTACTTATTTAATTTGTTTTCAAAGCATTAAGTTAACAATAAAAATAAAATATTTAAAATATTTTCTTAAATTACTTATTGAAATTTTTTATAAAACATTAAATAAAAAATTAAAATAAATTATTTCATTTAATTGTTCATTTCATTTGTATATTTTAATAGTTTGTCCAACATTTACTTACAAAAAATCATTTATTTAAAAATGAAACATTATTTAGTTATAAATAATAAAAAATTAATTAAATAAATAAATTATTTCTTTGAATTGTTTATTTAAAATTCTAATAATTCTAATTAAATATTTTATAAACTATTAAAGTAAGGAATTTAGTTATATATTCTTCTTTTACTTTGAAATATTACCGTTTGACTCCCATTAACTTCTCATTCTTATTCTCATTTCAACCACAAATTCTCCAAATAAAATAATATTACACAAATAAAAAAAATTCATCACTTTTCCACCACACATTCTCACATCAATCACTATTCCAAAATTTTTATTTTCCTCAAAATGAGTTTCAAAAAAGGGCTAAGTGAACAAGTAAAATAGTTTATTTTAAATTACTTATTGAAATTGTTCAAAAAATATTAAATAAACAATTTAAAATAAATTATTTCATTTAATTGTTTAGTTATAAATAATAAAAAATTAAATAAACAATTTAAAATAAATTATTTCATTTATTAAATAATAAATAATGAAATATTCAATTAAAAAATAAAAATAAAATAATAAAATTTTATTTAGTTGTAAATAATAAAATATTATATATTTGATTGTTTATTTAATATTCTATTAAATATAATTAAATATTATATAAATATTTAATAAAATATTCAATTAACAATTAAAATAGAAAAACTATTTAGTTATAAATAATAAAAATATTAAATATTCGATGATTTATTTAATATTCTATTAATTATTTAGTTTGTTTAATATTAATTACAAAAAAGAGTTTAGTAATTAATGTCATTCAGTTATTCTATTATTGCATTATCTATTAATTCTTGCAAATAGTAGTGAATATCATTCAATTAGTTTAATTTTCTCATATTATGTTTAATCTATTATATTTTGCACAAGATTTTAACATTTGAAATGTTGCATGATAGATTACCATTTGGACGATGCTGTGAGACGGATTCCAGGCAAAGTTACAATTTCAATTGTAACTTTGGCATCTTTAATGTGGTATTAGAGTTGCTCGACGAGGAGCACGCGGACATATTGACGTGATCATGTTTATGGCATTATATTCAGTGCACAGCGTACAGTTTTCTGGACAGTTGCTCAATGCGTTGCTATGTCGGCCGTTTAAGCCAGTTGACGGAGATGCCCTTCGTTTTGATCTCATTACCAGATTGATGTGTACGGGCGAAGAAGCAGCACGGGTCCGTATTCCGAGAAACAAGAGGCTGCTAAATGAATATTTTTACAGGCAAACGACTGTTACTCCAGGACAGTTGGTAGACGCATTCGGGGCATACGAGGATATGTTCAACATGTTGAAGCTGGTATGGTGCTTATTGTTGAGAGCATACTCGAGTGTCATCACAAGAAGACGTTGATCGACGTTTTTCATTTGGAGATTGTCGATAACATCGATGCCTTCAACAGTTATCCTTGGGGGCAGAGATGTTTTGCGAATACCTTACAACACTTCAAGAGGGGATATTCGATGCCTAAGGAGGATATACCCGAGAGCAAGTATGATGCATATAGCCTGCCGTTGGCTTTGTAGGTAAATGTTCAACACAATGAATTATCTATTTTTTTTATTAAATTCTATATATAATAATTGTAACTGTTGCAGATATGGATGTACAAGACTGTCCCCACATTGGTTGGCCGGTATGCGAGGAGAGTGGAAACGTGCTGCCCTCGAATTTATCAATGGTGAGCACAGGACAAGCCACTTGCCAAACAAATACCAGCTCCCCTCGACGATTCTGAGGTACGTATTATACATTTTGCAATTTATATTGTATGCCCTTTTAAAAAATCGATACATGGTCATTAACTCGATAAAATGTCAATATGTTAGGTTGAAGTCTTCTGTGAGTTGACCTCGTCGATAGAGAAAGAGGGTCAGGGTTACATGTGTTGCCTGTCTATCCCGACGCGTCAAATGATCAGATGCCCGAGTCCATCGTTGATCGGGATAGATTATGTTCATTGAATATAATATGTTGATTATCGTTTTGATTTTTGAACTAAATTAATTATTCGAACTGTTGATTTTTCAGGGATGCTGTCTAGTATCACCTCCGTCGCCGAGGTCACGTCCACTGCCAAGATTACCTTCACCGTAGAGGTCCTCATTGCCGTCGCCAAGGACATCGTCATCTCCGTCGAGGGCATCACCAATGCCTTGGGCCTCACCTACGCCAAGGACATCACCGCTGCCGATCAGGTATCCTTCTTCCATGTCCTCTGATCTATATGGCCGCCTTACTGAGTTTATAGCGGGTCATATTGGCGCAATGCGTCGATAGTTAGGATGGCATGTTAACGATTAATATGTCAGATTGTCATTCGAGATCGGCACGATGCGCCAGAGTTGGGGCAGCGGGTCGACGATTAATATGCCATATTGTCGGAGGAGATGGGCGAGATGCGATGGAGCTCAAGGGACAGATCGACGATGTATATAATGATGTTGGAGCTCTATATCACCACGTGGTAGATATGCAAGGCGAGATAGGGGACCTACAGACTGAAGTCATTACGTTACGGGGCGACATAGCAGCCCTACAAGGGATGGCAGTCACCAAGATGGAGGAGGTGACGGTGGAGCGAGTCAGATGGGGTATGATGATCTGCCGTACCATAGGAGATAGAGGATGGCGTACCGACGAGGCTGAAGGATGGTACCGGCGGCGAAGGAGGTACTGACGGAGCCCGAAGGTATGCGGAGGAAATCCTCTATACATAGCCACTGCCACTGCATGCATACACGGAAAACTCTCCAAATGAAATTTTCTACACGTACATGTGTTATCATTCAAGTCCACAATGTATCCGATATTACTTCCACATCTCACAGAGAAGCGAAACTGATCCAGTAGTTCCACCAATACCTTCATCGCAACCTTTAAAGTTTTGAAGATTTTATCTTCTTGAGCGTGAGTCGGCACACTCGTGCAATTTTGTGATTCTTCACGTCGGTCATGAAATCATTGTTGCAGCTTGTTACGAATTTGCTCAATCATTGTGAGAATTGGTAACTCTCGATCCTTTTTTAATAACGCATTGAGCAACTCAACATTGTTCGACGTCATCATATTGTATTGACGTATTGGAAAATGTGATCGTGCCCAATGTTCGATCCCCATCTCTATTAGATAAACCCATGCAGTATGTGATTTACTTTCTATTTCGACCATGAACTTTTCAAACTCTTCAAAGCTGTACGTCTCTGTAGCTCTCCTAAACAATGGAACGAAGCCACTGCCCCGAAACTTCGTCTTGAGGTTGCCCTGTATATGGTACATGCAGTAACCATGATGTGCCGTAGGAAAGACTTCGGCGATACCATTTATTATTGACTGCCCCCGATCAGTTACGAATGCAATGTTCTCAATGTCTCCAATTTCTTCCTTCAGTTTCGTGAAAAACCAGCACATCGCTAAATCATTATCTCTATCGACTATACCGAACGCAAGAGAGTAAATTTGGATGTTGGGATCTTGACACGTAGCAATAATCAACTTGCCTTCGTATCTAGCCTTGAGGGTTGTACCTCAACTAGAATTACGGGTCAGATCGCATTTCGAAATCCTCGAATGCACTGTCAAAGGGCCATGAAGAAATACTTGAAGCGATTCTCGTCCTCCGTGTCAATATAAAATGCCGATCCATGATTAGTTTTCTCCATGTTATGGCAATATCTGACTAATTTAGTGAAACTTTGCTCAGTCAAACATATTAAGTCCTTCAATGCGCATTATTTGGCCTTCTAGGCATTCTGATAGCTCATGACCACCCCGTACTCTCGACGGACGTCGTTGATGATATTCGAAAGTCTATAGATCGTTCGTGGGTCCTAAAACTTGTGCATTATTTGTCAACCAATGAACCATGTTCGAGCCTGCCTACGATCATTTCGACGAATACCCACTTCGCAAGTATGTTCTTGTGCATACTTTCGAATTACAAAGGACTCATTCATGTCCATTTTCGTCGCTCGCAAATGCCAATGGCAACTGTCATCAATGGAGATAATTGTGTACGTCGACTTGTCTGATTTTTTAACTTTAAATTTAAAATTGTGTCTCAAAACAATTCGGTGCACAGCTTTCTGCAGATCTTTATTTGTTTCGAACAGTTACTCGACATATAAATCTTCATCATTAGAAACAATACGGGAACAATTAGAAGTACATGTACTCATCCTAACTTGTAAACCCGACCCATGTCTTCGACGGGATAAAGTAATCAAATCCGCATTCGTAAATTCATTTTCATTCTCGTTGTCTTGAACTACTGAGAGAATTCTGTGCGTATCGGTGAAATCATGGTGATGAACAACTATACTGGAAATAACCACATCATCCTCACGAGCTATCTCCACCGCGTTTCAAAAATCATTCACATTACGATCCCCTCCATCGAAATCTTCGTGTTTACCATCGGGGACATTCTTTTTCACTAAAGTTACACGAAGAGGAGTAGTCGTGCGAACTTGGTTCAATACAATTAAAGCCTTCATGCCATTTTCAGAAGTAACCTTTGCAGGTGGAACTGGAATGGATGTATGCTCGTTGTTGAATAAAAATCTTAATTCCATGTTGTACTGAGAGGGATCGACGTTGAGTATGTTCTGTATCTCACGGTACATTTCTGCATACGATGTACTCGATGTCATTACAATTGGAATTGTGTCATGTATTTCACTTGTTCATTTCCAGACTCATCGACAATTTTCATTCTTTTCAAATTTACCAAAGTAAAGAATCGGGACTGCAATAGATCCCATATTTGCTGCATTAGAAAACATATTTTGTTAAAAAATCATTATAATTAAAGCGAAAAATGCATGTCGGTAGAAAATTAATTTAAATTAAGTGGGAAAAATCGTGTGGGTCGCCTTGGCCAACGTGCTCGGACAACCCGCACGTCCACGCCGTTGGTCCCGGATGGCCCGACTGTGCGGGCTTTCTGGGCCACACGTCCATCTGTGCTCGGACGACCCGCACATTTTTGTTTGCATTCGAGTATTTTATAAATTGTAAATTTGTCTGAATATCTCATGCAGATGAATTTTTTTCTCGTTTTTGTTAAAAAGAATTATAGATCCATTTAAAAACATAAAATTTTCATATACATATGTCGAAATAATATTTAAAGATCAATATAATATGCTAATCTAAATGAAACCATATTAAAAATACGTAAATATACTTATCGATTTCACTGATGGTTGTGAATAATATTTCCTTATTGAGCGTTTGATAAATTTATCTGTTTTCAAGTTTGAAGCAGATGAAAAATGAAACTATTTTTATCTGTGTTGGAGTAAACAGATAAAAAAAGTGATTTAATTTTAAAATTTTAAGTGGAAAGTATTTGAAATTCTTTATAACTTAAAAAGGGTATTACTGTCTTTTAAACAATACCATATTTTTGTAATTGTATATCATTTTATGGGTAGTTTCGTCTTTTAAGCATTTGAAGGCTATTGTGGTGAGAATAGAGTTTATGATCCACTAAATCTTCCCGCGGAGAACCCGAATTTGGATGCTTCATGTAGCACCTTGCCAGGTAAAAAAACATTGCCGTCTTGTTGGGTGGCGTCATTCTTGCTATGTTTCTCAATAAAGCAGTGGGACCCTTTCCCATACTTCCTTAGTCTTTTGATTAGAGTAGGGGTCGCGAGAGAGCAGAGCGTACCGCCCTGCCATACGAGTCTCTTTATATTCGCGACTCTTGTCATAGTCAACAAGGTTGAAACTTCCAAGAAAAAAACTTCGAATTGGGAAGGCAATCCTCTCAGTGAACTAACCGTACCACAAACCGACATAGGTGAACAAGCAGAGTATAGTAGGGCGCTTGAGAGAACCATGTCCAAGGAACTCTGGAAGGATTTTTTTCAAGGCACAAAAAAAATAAAAAAATAAAAAAAAATAAAATTGGACAAAATGAAAAATGGCATGTTCGACGTGGCTAAACTAAAATTACCCCCCGCCCAGTCCTATAAAACCCCTCTCACTGCCGCTGCCGCCGGCAATCACCTATTAAAGTTTATATATGGAAAGAGAGGATTCTCGTGGGGGGATTCTCGCCGGCAATCACAACATAGCCAAGAGGCACAACGTGGGGACAATGCACATAGCGCCACCACCTTCGGGGGATTCTCGTTGGCCGCCGCGACTTCAACGCCTTCGGTAGCCGTGGATCCACTTCTCACCCCTTTCGCTACTTTCACTCCCTGTCCCTTGGGCTCTCCTTCTTGAAGGTGTCCCCATGCCCCCCACTCCGCCTTTTTGTGTATATGCGGGAGAGTGTACATGTGATTGTTACTCGTAGAAAAAAGAAACATACTTTTTGACTTTGCTATGTACAAATACACTTGCACAATGTTTTTATCCCTTCAATATATTATCAATTGGACCTCGAGTCACTGACTTTGAGATCGTAACTAGAATGTGATGATAACAAGCGAATTCTTAGGTTGTAAAGAATGTTTCCCTGTCGATAATCTTATTTTGTTACAGTTTGAGGTTGCATTAAGACGATACCCATTTTGTTAATATGCTTGGCAAGTCATAAAATTTTAAACTTTGGGGTGTATAGAATTCAATCGCTACTGAAAGCCGACTTCATAAATTTTCAAAAGTTTTGGATGTATTATGAAAAATTAGAATCAAAACAATGTTGCAAGATCAAGGGAAGATCATAAAGGTATATGGGTGTAATGTTAATTCTTTGTGGAAGCAAATAGGTGAAGATGTAATTTTACTTTAAAGAATGAATTGGAATGAGAATCTTGCGAGTTTTTGCTCTAAATTTATGTATTCCAATTTGTGCAATGTTTGCATTGATTAGGAGAGGGACTGATGATATATGTGGCGTGGAGATCACAGATAATGTTGTTGCAGTGAATGAACATCCTTTCAGAAAGAGCACTGCATTCCTTCTGGTCAACGAGGTAGGATACAGGATACTGATGTTGGAAAATTCTAACATATGTGGGGCCACACGTAAGATATTAAAATGTGTAGTGCTATTTAAAGTCTATTAGTAAATTAAAGTGATCCACTAAAGATGAAATTTGACTAATGGGTATTAGGTTTCATGGAATTAAAGTGTAGAGATCGAAAATTTGTTTTAGATTGTTGAGGGGCCGATTTGAAACAAATGAAAGATGATGAATGGTCATTATCTTATGAATATATGGGTTATGGTCCCCATTTGAGTGTGTTCTTCAAAAATCTCTACATCCCCATCAATAGATATCAAAATTGAAGTGAAGTTCACAAATCAAATTGGAAGATCTAACCCCTTCAGGCAAAGAATAAGAAATCTATGGTTTAAGGTATGTTTTATGCTTCTGCTATTTTCTATTGATTTCTTGGATTTCAACATGGAGTTTAAGATTAGGGTTTATATGAGAAAATGAAATTGATTATAGAATATGGATTGAGTCTATAATCTCTTATGTACTTTCTATCAACTGATCAAGTGAGGGTGGAAATTTATTAAAGCATGAACTTTGTTGCATTACTTGTATACAAGCTCTCTGTCTTGTAAAATAATGGAAAATTCTAGCTGCTATAGACCTTACTAATGTATCGTAATATTTATTTAAATATTATATGTTATAATAAATCCAATAATGTTATACTAGAAAGCAGATTTTTGCATGCATGCTATGGAACTGTTGAACATACCATGTTGAACTTGTATCGTATGATGGTATGGTATGTTCAACAGATGATGTAAAAGTTTAAGTTGGTAGATAGGGACTTATTTATTCAATCAAAGTCTAATGTGTGGATAATTTATTTATCTGTATGACGGTGAGATATGAATCCATTACATTTGTTCTTATATCACGTTGAACTACTTCATTTAAAAGCATAAATAAACTGATAAATAGGACCACATATATATCATTTAAATATTGTCTTCTTCAAGAATAATCTAGGAGAATCAAGCCGTACATCCTTCAACTTCTCATAAAAAATTGAGCAAATAGACTTTGGGCACGTTGTAGTATATTAGGCCTTCAATCGTTGACTCTATTCAGCGCATGACAACACCAAAGCATTGTTATCCTGAAAAATCTCCCCTAATGGGTGGTCTTGCCAAATCTGCCTGCAAGTCCTCCTTATATGGATAATTTTTCTGTTCCAACCAAATCCAAGACTTTTCTGTTGGACAAGAGCTTGAACATGCGGATAAACTCTGGCAGATGCAACTGAACTGATGAGAAGTGAAGAACTATGAACTTTAAAAGGGAAAAATAAAGAGTTCATTAACAAATCCTGATAAATATGGTCATACACCAAGATGGTACACAGCAAATGCTTGAAGACTGATCACAGATCAACAACCATGGCTCTAATGCCAATTTTTTGGGCTTAAATAAAGAGAACGAAGCCCAATCTATAACAATTTTTTTCATTTAAAAGCTTAAGCCATTAGGTCTTGAATCCATCCTAGCATGACAGTTCTTCAAACTTTATTTTTCCTGTGGGGAAATATTTTTTGCTTGATATTGCTAATTTCACTGATTTCTTCATGGAAGTTACATAATGTTTTGGTTTTGTGTGTTAGGGAACTGGGCTTTCTGCAAAGGAGTGTAAGATATGTGACTTCTTTGTTTATATTCCACAATTTGGTTGTGGTACTGCTTCTCTTAATGTTACTGTTGCAGCTTCCTTTGTTCTAAATCACTTTGGAGGTGTGGTAATCGCCAAGTGCACGGAACTTATTGACCACGCATTTAATGCTGCTTATACTTCTGGTTGTCTGTAGAACAAATTACTAGCATACTCCTAGAATCACATGGGCCCTTACAGATGTACCGTTCAGTTATATTGACTTTACCTAGAAATTTGACACTTGAAAGTTTGATTGATGTCTGATGAACAATCCACTAATTGTATTACTCCAAAGATAGTAGTAAGGCAAGCACATAGTTAGATTTTGGTGATGGCTTTGATTTCATGCCAGAATTGTTCTGATATAGCAACAATCAGTAAAGTGTTATCTAATATAGTTATGTAGTGAAACTTAGTTGAGAATTGAGATGCTGTAGTTTGAAGTTTGAACTGAAAGGGTCATATTCATATGTTAGAGTTGGGACCCATCCTTAACAGAAGCATGAGTACACATAATTCCTGTATAAATCTTTACATAGACCTTAACAAGAGCTTGTGATTTGGTCAAATAGATATGAAGAGGATAGTATTGATTATCTACTTAATTGACTTGATATTGTGGCTGGTTTGGCGATCAATTTGATCAGCTACTAATTTTCTACCCCATTCTCCAATCTGAAGAAAGATTATCATACAACTTCGTTTATTTATCATGATTGAAGTACTTGCACTTTTAAAGTTTAAAATGATGATATTCTAGAAACAATTTCTTAAGGATCATGGAACTGTGAGGTTCGGCCAACTGATTATATGTAATTGATATTTTGCAAAATTTATTTCAGTTTGGGCAGCATTCTCCGAGAAGACCAACAAGTTTCTTGTGGCTGAAAACCCTGTTAATCAGACAAGGAGAAGTCACTGCACGAAACAGCAGCATCTGTTGTTGAAGATCAAAAATTGAAAAAGAAAAATGCTTCAAATGGGTTTTTTTAATGAGGGTGGAAAAGATGAAGCCGCTCCTCCTAATCTTTTGGATGCATTGTCCAATTCACAGTGAGAGAAATTAAAATTTTACTTAGTTCGGTACGTAACTTCTACAGCAATGTGAATTTTTCGACAACACGTTGCTTCTATGATAAATCGGTAGAAGCAAGAACACACAAATTTCAGTTCGAAATCCTGGTCAATTTCACATAAGGTGAAATGTCATTGTATTAAGTTAAATTGCTCCGCAAGTGGGTGTGTACGTATCATATTTTATTCAACAGGTGGTCAATATATTAATGTTTGTGATGTTTCATGTATATTTTGATAGGGAAATAACTATGTCTTGAATAATCTGAATTTATTCCTTGCTTTTTCCGATAAATTTTATTTTTCTTGTCATTGAAGGTGTCAAAGTAGCTAAACAATTACCAGTCGCTGGAATTAGGTATGCATGAAGATGATGCTTGATTGCCGGATTAGATTAATACTGTTTAGTAGGTAAGAATCATTTGACTTTTTGTTTGATTTGTCTCTCTATGTTGACCTTTGTTGTAGGAAGCTCTCAATCATCTGTTCATTATATTATTTTAGAATTCAACAGTTAAAGATAATATATCTGATTTTTTGTCTCATCATTGGCTTTCTAATTAGCAGTGTCGTGAAAACCCGACTGATCGGTTTGATTGAAAAAAATCATGAACGTAGTTTGGTTTTAACTTTGACAATCATGCTATTTGTACAATTTGCTATTTTTCTGAATTTTTAGAGGATTGATGGCATAATGAAACCAACAAATACAAGCTGCCAACTAGCTTCCTTGAGAATCTATTTAGCAAAATCTTCAATGGCCAGGGATCAAACATTTATGACATCTGCAATCAGTCTTATTATTGATATATAAGACGAAAATCAATTATCCAACACAAAACACCATTTTAGTTTGCTGAAATTGGTAATATATTACCATGTGTGTGTTTTTCTTTGGGGATGGGCCCTTTTCATTTCATTTTTAAAATTTCTTAGTATATCATAATATCAAGCGAATGAAAGTTGAAGAACTGTTGGACCTGGCCTCGTGCGTGGACCGATAGCAAAATGCGAGTCTGGCTTGGTATGCCTGTCGGGCTTTGCACGGCTATACCTCTGGCTGGGGCTTAACAATTCTCATTCTCCATTAGGTGGATACCTTTTTTAAATCGTTTACACTATGGATCCAGTAGAAAGAACATTGATTTGCATGACCATTTCACAGTTTCATACATAGTCAGCATTTTCTTGATTTAATTTATGGGGTTCCAGTTTTCCATTCTCATGGAAACACACTGTGTTGGAGACTCCTCGAAAGCTTGCTTCTTTCCCTGCTTTTATATTCTGGATTCCATTAGAGAGGTCAAAATGTGCCGGCCACGATGCATGGCTCAGCTATGTGCTGTGTTGTGGACTGCCATGCCCCTAGAACCAGACAGAGTAGTGCCTGGATGTAGGGGACCGAGACCCTCGTCGAGTGGTCATATTGACACCTATCATTCCTATACACGTAACGAAAAGTCCTGGTTTCATAGGTGGCAGTTGGTGTATTATGTTATCATGAAAAAGAA
This sequence comes from Fraxinus excelsior, assembly GCA_019097785.1. Taxonomy (NCBI): domain Eukaryota; kingdom Viridiplantae; phylum Streptophyta; class Magnoliopsida; order Lamiales; family Oleaceae; genus Fraxinus; species Fraxinus excelsior. Next base: position 8,972,925 of record CM032635.1, read on the forward strand.
TGTGAACAATAATGTTCTCCGTAGTCAATGTCCACCTCAGTCTTTGGAGCAGTTGGGATGTTTTTTGTCAATATATTATATTTTCAACATTTTGTTAAAGTCCGTGTCTTTATATATTGCCTTTCAAGGATCATCAGAAAAATGGATCGCTTATTTTTATTGGAATTTAGAAGCCAATCATGCCATCAAGAGAGCATTTACAATTTTCATGCACCAAACGGATGTTGAATGTTCTCACCAGGAGATTTCGACGCCTTTGCTCGAAGATACGGCAGCTGATATGGCATCGTCGGAGGCCTAAACTTGTAATCAGAAGGCTTGGTAATCTGAATTCAAAAGGACAGATTAGAGAAAAATCATACACAAAATCAGCAACCCGAAAGAATATTCGCCAAGTGAGGGGCACCTCTTTACAGAGGCCTGTTCGACTTGCCACTTTCAATGCGGCCTTATTCTCCCTTGCACCTGCTATTCCTAAGGTTGAGAAATCAGTTGTTTGCTTTCATGAAGAGGAGGATTACTCGAAGTTTGGGAATCCTTTGAAGTCTGCAAATGGTTGTCCCAAGGGCATACTCAAACAATCTCCACTTCACCCCACGATCAATGGTTCTGATAGTGAGAACAAACTCACTAAATCAAGACCGAAAGTTTCCATAAATCTTCCTGAAAATGAGATATCATTAGCACAGAATAAGGTTCTTAATGTTATCGAAGATTCATCGACAAATTTTAGTTTCAACAACAATAGCCTGGCTCACCTGAGGTCTCCCATATGCTTCCCTGTGGCAAATTGGATCAATGACGCTAGTTTGTATGGAAGTCGAACCATATTTGACGTGCTTAAAGAAGTAGATGCAGATATATTGGCATTACAAGATGTGAAGGCTGAGGAAGAAAAAGATATGAAGCCATTATCCGATTTGGCTCGTGCCTTGGGGATGAATTATGTGTTTGCTGAGAGCTGGGCTCCTGAGTATGGCAATGCTGTTCTTTCAAAATGGCCTATTAAGAAATGGAAGGTTCAAAAAATCTACGATGATAAAGATTTCAGGTGAATTTTAACATTTTCTCCATTATTCTTGGAGGTTTAAAACTCTCTTTTTATTATGTTTCGCTTATGACATTCAACCTAGCACAGGTTGTAGGAATCATATGTAACCTATGGCTCCAGCTTATACGTGTTATGTGCTCCCGCTTGCAATTACTGATACAACAATAACAAGAAATTCTTATTCTCAGTAAATTTATTGGCGGTTACGTGAACTCTTCTTCGTTCTGTTATATTTATCTATATATGTACAGGGAGATTCAAGGCTACTAGATCATTCGGAAGTACATCTTTCCATTTTAATTGTAAAATAGCCCTTCATCTTCTAATTTGCTTGACCAAAGTCCCACCGTCTTATGACAGAGAGCCTCTTTAGGTCATTGCAAAACATGACCCAACCACCCAAGTCGTCATTCCTTTAATTTATTCTCAATCAATGCCACCTCCGTTTGTTAGCTCTTGCTCTCAATTCTTATCAATTTTAGTATGACTGCATGTCAATCTGAGCAATCTTCGCGTCCATTTCATTCAACTTATAAACATCCTGACCTTTTACTGACCCTGTGTTCAATAGCTTGACCCTGTTGATTTCGTACTTTAAATAAGTATTGCTCTGTGATGTGGCATCAACTGATTAAGATAAAAGCCATCTAAATGGCACATCACTGCTTATGGGTAAGCAGTGATGACGAATGCCATTATTCTTAGATTTCCGTTCTTTGATGCAGGAATGTTATTAAAGCTACAATTGATGTGCCTTGGACGGGGGAACTAAATTTCTACTGCACCCAACTCGATCACTTAGACGAAAACTGGAGGATGAAACAGATTAATGCAATAATCCAATCAAATGATCATCCCCATATTCTAGCAGGAGGCATCAACTCTCTTGATGCATCAGATTATTCATTTGAGAGGTGGATGAACATTGTAAAGGTAAATAATTTGAGTCTCTCTTCTTCCGCTATCTGATTTCATGAAGTAATTTAGCAAGTTATAAATCTCGTGTTATCGTCCTAACAGTATTACGAGGATCTGGGAAAGCCAACGCCAAAAGCTGAAGTAACTAAATTCTTGAAGGAAAAAGAGTACACCGATGCTAAAGATTTTCCGGGGGAATGTGAACCAGTGGTTATGATCGCCGAAGGCCAAGGTACAAGACTTCTTGTGCTTGTTTGGTATGTAATATTAGACCGTATTGGACTTTACAATGAATAAAATTTTAGCATCTTATTCTTAACATTGTCAAGTGTTGTCTAATCTACCTTACCAAGCATACCATGATCTAATTTTGTTCTTTACATTTTAGTTGGACAAACTCTTGATGAATCTTAGCAATGTATTTGTTTCTTTGATCCAGATGTACAGGGGACATGCAAGTATGGAACTAGAGTTGATTACATTTTGGGTTCACAAGGCCTGCCCTACATGTTCGTGCCTGGATCCTACTCAGCGATTTCATCGAAAGGCACTTCTGATCATCACATAGTTAAAGTAGATGTAATGAGAGTAGCAGACAGTACTCAAAAAATCAAAAGGGGATGGAAAAAGCTAAATCAAAAAGTCGAAAACATTACAAATTCTTGTTCTTCGAGAGGTTTTAGGAATTAAACTCCTGAATTTTCTTTTACATAGAAAGATGTATATCTTTACTTGTTTACAATATTGAGGAGTGGATTGCATAATTGGAACTTTCACTGTTCAATGTGGAAGTTCCGTCCACTCGGGTATTTTTCATTTTTCGGATGATAAGATGGGTCAATCATTTGCCTCGTTGGTTCCAAATATATTAGCTATGGATGTTATCCATTTTCATCATGCTTTATTGTAGAATTTATTGATAGCATCAGTTGTCAAATATAAGGAGTTATTTTCTACTTTTGTTCTCTCCTAATTTTTCAAAGAAAAAGACTACAAAAAGTAGAGTTTGTCCGAGACGAGAGGTATGGGACTTTGCTTTTCATTCCCATATTTTTTCTTTAGTGTCATTATAAAGAGAAATGGGGAGAAAATGTTGTTTTGAATAGTGAATATTTGGAGAATATATGGTTAAAAAGTAAGGAAAAGTTTTGAGTTTTATAGATAGAATATTTTACTATGAGAATGTGTGTTTAAAAATGAGTATGAAAAATAAAGAGTTTTAATTTAAAAAGAGTCGTGTTAGATTTGTAACTGCGATTTGTCTCAGCGGCTACCAATAAGGTTCATCAGCGGTCGACGGATAAGTGAATTAACATGATTAAATTTAAGAAGTTCCGCACTTAAAATACGATAAACTGATCAATGTACAAGATACTAAGCCCATGTTTGGTACAAATTAAAATTTGATTTTAGCCCATGTTTGTTATGCATTAAAATTTTCATTTTCATTCTTCTACTCATTTTTAATCACACATTCTTCAATAAAATAATATTTTTCACTTTTTCAACTACACATTCTCCAACAATCTACTATTTTAGAATATGTTCTTCCAAAATAATGTGACTCAAACACACCCTTAATCTCAAGTCAAAATCAACAATTAATTTTAATCACATATTTCATGAGATTCACAGCTTTTCAACCACACATTTCATTAATTTTTATCAAAATCTACTAAAAATTTGATTTTATTCTCCAACTAACAGGGCCTAAATATTGATTATTACAGGAATAAATTTGCATATATAAAAATTTTATCTTAGAGGGGGATTTGTGACATGATTTTCCTAAATATATAGTTTTGCATAATATTTATTAAATACATTTTAACATGATTTAGTTTTAGTAAAACTAGTGGCGGATTGTGCGTTGCACGATGACTGTTATAATTTTGTAAGACATTTCATTGTAATGACAATATATTTTAGAATATGTAAATATTTAGTTATATAATGTTAATAACGTGAATAACTTAGTTTATCATATATATGTTAAAAAGTAAAGAACACTAAATTCGCTATCATCAGGAAAAAAAAGGCAGACCAAAAGAAACAGACATAACTCGCTATAACTGCTAACTAACAATAGTTGGTAGAGATTGAGAGCAACATTCATAAAATTCAGAAAGAGACTTAGAGATCTTTAGAATAAATATTATCTCAGCAAAACTCAGTCAAACTTAGAGCTATACCCAGCAGTTTTTTTTTCCTTTTGCCCCCCGGGATTTGACCTTGCAATGCTTTATCTCTTGCCCAGTAAAATTTGTTTATTCTAATCCACAGTAGCAACCAGGTACGCATAATCTGAGAAATCCACATATGCCGACCCCTTCATATATTTGAGGTATGAATGATAAGGATAGCTAGAACACAACAGAAGAAAATTCAAAATAACAATAATATCAAGAAAATTATCACTCTATTAAAAGATTTCGATGAAATTGTGAATATTGTCTGGGCTCATCTTGATCTAATTTTTTGGTCTTCTTAAGAAAAAATTCAAAATAACAATAATATCAAGAAAATAATCACTCTATTAAAAGATTTCGATGAAATTGTGAATATTGTATAGGCTCATCTTGATCTAATTTTTTGGTCTTCTTATTCCAAGGGGATAAAAATGAAATTATCTTGTAGTAATACTCGTACTGTTCAAATTAACAGATGTACATTTGACAGTGGACGTTGGCTAACTAAAGCCTTTTTCCATATCAAATTTTACAAAAAAAGATATAACATGAACTTTTCTTCATACTTGTAACTCTGGAATTGTGATCGTAACATGACCAAATTCTACAAAATGGAGATAATGCTAACATGTATAAGCTTCATAATAAGTACAAAATAAAATCCATTGAACAGAATAGTTTCTAACACCATCACACTATTTATCTACTTTGTGAGCTAGTATCAATAGTGCAAAGACAACAGAACATTCATTATATCACTGTTCAACTTCAAACAGTGTCTTGGGAAGAACAGAAAATGCTTAATTCTTGCGCCTAATCAAGAGAATGAATATATGCAATTCTACTGAATCTGAACAGGGGATCCGATGGTTTTTGACTGTTATACTACTATTGATTAAAATATTTTGAGAAAATTTACTAATATCAAACCAAATCTTTCAAATAATTATGAAATGTCTTTATTCGCCACTCTACATTTCAATTATGAAATTACCAATAATTTGAAAAAATTGCACCTATATTGTTTACCGTAATTTGAAAATCAGAAATTCTTCCACACGACCGCACTCGCCTCATTGCTCCGATTACTCAATCTCTTCCACATAAAAATTACAAATCCTACGATAACATCAGATTTTCTCAACCCAGTATTCAACTGCCAGTCATGTAAATTTCTCATTTCCATCTAATCGAGTAAATTGTAAACAATGCCTCAAACACATACCCCGCCCAATTATGAGTTTTTGACAATCGTTTTGCAAGGGCATATATGCAATATGCAACATCAGCTCGAGGCCTGGTAGCTGATATAGCCACAAAGATAGCTGAAAATAAAATTGGCTACAGTCCATCAGGTAACCATTTTGGAGCCAAGAACAATCATATTATAGAAAATAAGTTGAAGACAGCCTTTTGGTGTATATCCTCCATATGACAGCCATGTCACCTTCACAGTTACCCACCTCTTATGTATTTTTCTTTTACGGGACGCTCAACATGATTTGTAGCCCTCACAAACGCAATGTCCAATTCCTGCAAAAAGAAGATACCAAATAAAACCAGAGAAACAAATTTTTTATACGTATTACCAAATGAACATATCGTAATTTACCAAAATGAAACTATATTGAAACTCAATTTACCATATGCATAGTAAGTACTTTATGGTAGATACAGATTAATACAATTGAAATTCATAGATCAACATAAACCTCAACTACATCTATACAACTCCGAATAAGTAACTCAAACAACACAAGAAGTTTAGACTTGGGCGTAATGAACTTGAGTTCAAATAATCAATAGCACTTTTTTTGCACTATGTTAAATTGCATCCAACAAATATAGCTAATCAGTATACCATGAATCTAATTAACATAAACAGAATCAAGAATCCAACTACAAAATATAATCACAATAAACTCCCATGTATCCATATTGTGTTCAAGTGTTTTCACATAAATCATCATCTCTAATCATAAATAGACTTAAAAAAACACATCTAAATTTGGAACTCCAAATAAGCTTTTGAATTTCAATAAATAACGTTTGAAAAGCTTATATTATACCGAAGAACCCACCAGCAAATTTTTTTTTTATAAAAATGTAAAAATGTAAACTCGATAATATAAATATGAACCCAGAAAAAATTAATCCATAAAAATACCAAAAAGCAAGCTGATCACTGATCCCATAACGGGCGTCGGATGCACTAAATCAGTTTGAAGATATGTTTATTGTTTGACATAATTTATTGTCAATATTTAATTACTACACCAAGAGTACCACTTTCAAGTTGGTATTTTTGTTCAAACACTAAATATCAACATTGTGTTCGGTCTCTTGTGACGGACTTTACCATTATTTGAATTAATTAATTGTTTAATACGGATTCTAATGTGAACGTGTTTCTTTGACCTTGTTCTCTATTCAGTTAACTCTCATGCTTCTACAATATATGTAAATAGTAACTTTATTCTCGTGCTAAATGGAACTCATTTTAAGGACTAGGAAGAGAAGGTTTAGAACCTTCTCGACTGCATGGACTTAGACCTTGCATTAATGTTTGAACTACCCGCAGTATTTGCAGATAAAAGTTTTGCTCATGAAAAAGGGAACTTTGATAAATGAAATTTTTTAAACCGCACGAGTCTTATGATTATGAAGCGTGGTATTCCAAAATCATTTAGAGGCATGGTGTCCAATAAGGTAACTACTGCCAATGAATTTTTTGATGAAATTGAAAAATGTTTTGCTAAAAATGATAAGGGCAAAACTAGTATGCTATTGGCGAACTTAGTTTCACTAAAGTATAAAGGTAAATGAAATATTTGGGAGTACATCATGGAGATGTCTCGTATTGCTTTAAAATTGAAGACACTAAAGCTTGAAATATATGATGATTTGCTCGTACATTTGGTTTTGATTTCTCCTCTTGCACAATACAATCAATTCAAGGTTAGTTACAACTGGTGGACTCTAAATGAGCTCATTTCATACCGTGTGTAAGAAAAAGAAAGGCCGAAGTAAGACATGACCGAAAGTGTTCACTCGGCATGTAAGGAAAGATACGTTTCTCACTTTGGTTTGTTCTTATGTTAATTTAGTTTCAATACTTAGATATACTTGGTGGATTGATTCTGGTGCCACTACTCATATAAGTGTGTTTATGTAGGGTTGCATGAACAACTGAAAGCCAAATGATGATAAAAAATTCATCTATACGGGCGACGACAGATCAGTTGAAGTAAAGGCAATATGAAACTTTAGATTATTATTAAATACTGGTTTTTATTTAGATTTGAAAGAGACTTTTGTAGTACTGTCTTATAGACGAAATTTGGTTTCTATTTCTGTTTTGGACAAATTCGATTATTCTTATTCATTTGGAAATAATAAATTTAATCTTTTTCTTAATTCAAATATTGTGGGTATCAATTCTTTATCTGAATATGATAATCTATACTTGCTTAATTCGATTACCTCTTATAATGAAACCTTTCATGTGAATTCACGAGGTATTAAACGTGAATTCACGAGGTATTAAACGTGAATTAACCAACGAGAATTCTACATCATTATGACACAAGCGTTTGTCACATTTCTCGAAAAATAATCGAAAAACTTGTGTCAGAAGGAATTCTCAATCTCCTTGATTTTTTGAAATTAAGTATTTGGGTAAATTGTATTAAGAGGAAACAAAAAACAAACATAAGGAGATTAGGTGCTAATAGAGTTTCGAACATCTTAGAATTAATTCATACGGATATCTATTGGTCATTCCCTTTGACTTCTTGGAATGGTCAACAATCATTTATTACATTCATAGACGAGTATTCCCGTTATAATTACCCGTATCTCATTCATGATAAATCACAACCATTGGTCGTTTTCAATGCTTATAAGACCGAAGTTGAAAATTAACTCGACAAAAGAATAAAACACCTCAGATCTAATCGTGGTCAGAATACTATGGCAGATATGACGGATCAGGAGAACAACGTCCTGAACCTTTTGCTGAATTTCTAGAAGAATGTGGAATCGTCACACAGTACACTATACCGATTCTCTTAACATGAATTGTGTTGCTGAGAGATGAAACAAAACATTTAAAGATATGGTAAGGAAAATGATTAGTCATTCCACCTTACCAGAATCTATCTGGGGGACGTATTAAAAAATGTAGCTTATATCCTCAATAGAGTTTCAAGCAAAGCAACTGTCAAAACCCCTCGTGAACTTTGGACATGCAAAAAACTTAGTTTGAAGCACTTACACATTTAGGGTTGTCTAGTTGAGGCAATGCCTTATAGGCCATTGGAAAAGAAACTGGATTCCAAAATTGTTAGTTGCTATTTTATTAGATATTTAGAGAGGTCAAAACTCAAAAGATTACAAATTTTATGATCCCACTACTAAATCAATTTTCGAAATGGGAAATGCTATGTTCTTTGAAGATGTGAAGTTCATGGAGGGATATGGAGATAAGGTTAGAAATTTTATCTTTGAGAAGGAATATATAAATATTCCTCCTATTACAATTGACAATGATCAGAACCAATGACAAATTTTTGTTTCAGAACTTGTTTAAGAAACAATTTCGAATCAAAACAATATTCAAGAACCCCCTATAAACAATCAAGAGATTGCTCTAGAAAAACAAACCCAATAACCTCAAGAACAAATATAATTAAAGAGATCCACTAGAGAAAGAAGAAATACAATTTCAGATGATTTTATAGTATATTTCCAAAAACATGAAAATGACATTGGATTGATGGAAGAAGATCCTATCAACTTTCATCAAACAATACAAATGAATAATTCTTAAAAGTAGATTGATGTCATGAATGGGGGAATAAAGTCCATGAAAGACTAACGTTTGTGAACTTGTCACATTACCTGAAGGTACGAAACTCACTGGTTGTAGATTGATATTTAAAATCAAGAGGGATTCGAAGGGTAATGTCGAAAGATATAAGACCTGTCTTGTTGCAAAAGGGTTTTACTCAAAAGGAAGTCATTGATTATAAAGAGAATTTCTTCCCAATTTCAACGAAAGACTCTTTGATAGGAATGTAAAATGCAAATTTTTTCCTCCTTATTTTATGTGCTCGTATGATTATTTTGTGCCAAATTTTACCCATTAATCTCATGTTTTGATTTAGATGACAATTTAATGGAGATGACGTAATTTGGAAGAAATAGGTGAAAATTGACCAAAGTAAAAGAAAATGAAATTTGTGCGGAAGTTGCCACCATTACCAAATCAATGAGCAACTTTTCATCCAATAATTCCATGAAGGTCTTCTACCCACAGAAGCGTGATTAATGCTGCAAGTGGATGAGATTTGGTGGATAAAACTCCTGAAAGAGCGAGGAACTTGATTGTGAACATGGCAGCCAACTCTCAACAATTTGGCACTAAATTTGATCATCTTCTCAACAAGTTAACGAGGTAAGTGTCTCATCCATTGAACAAAAAATAACGAGTCTAACCACTCTTGTTCGTCAAATGGATGTAGATACTATGCAAACATCGAAGGCATGTGAAATTTGTTCATTGGTAAGTCACCAACCGATATGTGCCCAACACTTCAAGAAGAATACGTAAATGAAGTCAATTGCTTTCCTGGACAACCACAGAGGAATTATGATCACTACTCAAACTCATTCAACCAAGGATGGATGGATAATCCAAATCTTAACTATGAGAATTGATAAATGAATCAACCTATAAATCAAAATCGACAAAATTTCTAACAATATAATCAGTCATACCCTCATAGACAACAATATGGTCAAACTTCTAACTCTGATATATCTTTAGAAGATATTGTTAAATCTCTTACCACTAACACTTTGCAATTTCAACAGGAGACCAGAGCTGGCATTCAATGTTTGAAAAATCAAATGGGTCAAATGGCTAACGTAGTCAGTCAGCTGGAGGCATAAAATTCGAGAAAATTGTCATCTCAAATAATAGTAAATCCAAAAGAAAATGTAAGTGCAATCATGTTGAGGAGTGACACGAATGTTGAAGCTCCAGTGAAGGTAATTCCTACATCATCGAAGGAAGAAAATGAGGAATATATCACAGTAGAAAAAAGTACTCCCAATGATACCGAAGTAAGTAAACGTAAGTTTCCCCTCTTTTCTGATTATAAACCAGTAGTTCCATTTCCTCAGGCTTTGGTAGAATGTAGGAAAAATGATCCAAATATGGAACTTTATGAAACTTTTCGAAAATATGAGGTAAACATTCCCTTGTTGATGCTATTAAACAAGTACCTTGTTATGCTAAATTTTTTGAAAGAATTGTTTACTATTAAGAGAAAGCAGAAAATGAAGGGGTGTGAAAATATAAAACTTGGAGAAAACATGTCTATAGTCATTCAAATGAGACTTTTAGCAAAGTGCACGGATCCAGATATGTTCATTATCCCTTGTATGATAGGCGACACTAAGTTTGAAATAGCCATGCTAGATTTAAGAGCATCTATTAATGGTCATGTCATATTCTGTATAAACTTCATTGAAACTTGGACCTTTAAATAAAACGGTGTGATAATTCTAAGGGGATAGTTGAGGATGTTCTCATAAAAATTAACGAGTTAGTTTTTCTTGTTAATTTTTATGTGCTTGACATGGGCAGTAGTAATCAAACTATCCATATTTTGTTAGGAAGACCGTTATTAAGGACATCCAAAATTAAAATAGATTTTCATAAAAGCACATTGATCATGGAATTTCATTAAAATCATTAAACTTAATATCTATGACTCCATGAAATGCCCGTATAATAATAAGCATGTTCATTTTATTGATGTGATTGATCGTTTAGTATATGATGTTTTCGAATTTGGTACTAAAAATGAATGGGAAGCTATCATTAATGAGCATATTGGGAAAAAGAATCAGAAGCTGACTTTGAACACTGAGTTACAAGAAACTGTTGCAATATTGAAAAATCTTCCAAATCTACAGCATTTAGGTAACACTTTTTGTTTTGTATTACCAGTTTCTAATGAGAAGCATCTATTTTCTGTTTTGTAGACTTCCACTTCGCACTTGAAGCCTCACCTCAATCATTACAAGTATGTATTCAATGAAGGTGGAGAAACATTGATAGTTATCATTCCTATTGGACTTGGTACACAGCAAGGAAGATCGAAGCCTACCATGATAGACCCGAGCTAAACAAGGAAACATTGAGTCGAACAAAAGACAATAAACAAAAGCACTACTTGGGAGGCAACTCGAGGGAAGTTCATTCCTTTATTTTTATTTTTATTTTTATTTTTTGCATTCATTTTTTCAGTTATCTTTTTCTTTTTCTTTGTATTGCCCCTTATATTGGGAAAATGTAAGTTTTAAGTGTGGGAGAGAAGATTTAGATTTATGTTGCATTTAGATTGAGTTTAAATTTCAAAAAAAATTGGAAATTTTTTGCATGATTTTTCAAGAAAAGGAGTTGAAGTTAAAATATTTTTGGTTGTGTATACTATTTGCTATAATTAATTAGATTTTTGAATAACTCATAACGTGATTGAATAAATAATCTTACAACTTAGAGTTAATTGGTTGAGTTATTTTTTATGAGGATAGTAGTAACTAAATTCTGTAAACAAAAAGTCGGTAAGATCTTAAGCTTTTAGACTGACATATTCATAATAGTCTCACTATTTTCTTTCAAGTGTGATATTATTTCATGATTTTTGTCTCCAAAACTTGTCTTGATTCTCTTCAAGATCACATTGACACATGTATGCACAAACATGATTAAGACAATCATTTTTACATAAATTAGCTACATTAGCCAAATAGTCTACCCTATAATTGAGTTTTCCTTTGATGACCTCATTTGAGTTTTGTTGCCTTTTCTTTGTGTAAACCCACGCTACAAGCTTTAAACATGAAAAAAATAACGTCTTTACCCAAGCCTTAAAGTTAGTGGAGTATTGTTCATCATCATGATATATGTGGATGTGTAAGAAAATAAGTGTGGGGGTGTCAATTTTTGGTAGTGTTATGATTTGTGGAAGGAAACATGCTTCAATTTCAATTCATAAGTTCCATTATGGTGTATCATTTGGAGTTTATATTTCAAAAAAAAAAAAGAAAAGAAAAGAGAAAAAAATGAACGATAGAAGAAGAAGAAAATAAATGATGGGGAAGAGTGATGTCAATGTTACAAAATATCTATGTTCATAATTCCTCCTACATTTCAAAAAAGTGTTCGGTTTGTGTGTGATAGATACAAAGTAAATGAACCATTGTGTGGAGTAGTTTGTTTTACATATCTTATGAATATATTTGAGTTAAGTTTATTCATCTTTGCTCCACTAGTTAGATGACTCTTGAGTCACATACCCAACTATTTTACACTTTGACCATAAGCCACGTTACAATCCTTGAAAAGTCCTTATGATTTTTGTAAAGCATGTTATCTTAGTGGTGACGAATGAGAAGATATGCAAGCATATGTAAATCATCTTCATTGGAATGAACTTGAGCAAAACACTTACCTTTTAAACATACGAGAGTTGAGTGCTTATATTCGTGAGGGTCTACATGTTTGATTTATTCCATCTTCATATGAAAAATGCTAGCTAATTGATTATGAGTTGTGTGAGAATGTTTATTCATGATGTATTATGCGTTTTGAAAAAGTTTGATTGTTCTATTTTCATGGCATTACGACCTGGGTATTTTTAGGGAATTAAAATTGAATTTTGCCCGAGAACGAGCAAAAGCTAAGTGTTGGGAAAATTTAATAGGAATGTAAAATGCACATCTCTCTTTCAGAATTATAATGGCACTTGTGGCACATTTTGATTTTGGGCTACATTAAATGGACATGAAGACAACATTTCTAAATGGTGACATTGATGAGACGATAGATATGATGTAACCGAAAAACTTTATGTTAGGATACCCAAAGAAAATATTGCCCCAGCCCCAGCCCAAGGCAAACTGGAATGGCCTTGGGCCTCAAGTACCTTAAAAAAATTATAATTTCCTCATAAAAGTTTTCTTTTATATCTTTTTAAGTTGAGTCATTTAATCCTTTAAAAAGTAACAACAAAACAAGACTAAGGTCCAAAGTACTTGGACACTTAACTTAAATTCTTGATTTAAGAAATAAAATGAATATGCAATTAAACTATTACTTAATGCTATTTTTTTTTTTCTATATACCAAAAGTTAGAAAAGAAAAATATTCCCTATAATTTTTTTGCTAAGCTTATTAAGTTTCTTTAAAATTTATAAATTAATTTTTATGAAAGTTAAAAATAAGTTATTTATTTTAAAAGTGTTGATTTCATTTATATTTATGAGTCATGTAACAATTTATCGTCTAGAGCCTCATAATTTTGAGGACCATCCATGAAGAAAATGGCTTGTAAATTAAAGAAATCTATCTATGGATTTAAATAGGCTTTCCGTCAATGGTATCACAAATTTTATCAAATAATAATCTCATTTGGTTTTGAGATGAATGTCGTTGATAATTGTGTATACCACGAGTTCAGTGGGAGTAAATATGTTTTCCTGGTATTGTATATTAATAATATACTATTTGCATGCAATGATATAGACTTATTGTACGAAACCAGAGATTTTTATTAAATAATTTTGAAATGAAAGATTTTAGTGATACGTTTTTGTTTTAGGAATTAATACATCGAGAACGTTCTCAAGTGTATTTTTGGATTATCACAAAAGAGTTGTATCAATACGGTACTTAAGAGATTTGTGATGTAGGACTGCAAACCAGGTCATACCCCTATTGTTAAGGGAGACACGTTTAATCTCAATCAATGCTCTAAGAATGACCTTGAAGTAAATAAGATGCATAAAATTCTTTGTACTCCAGTAGTTGGGAGTTTAATGTATGCACGTGTATGCATACATTCAGATATAGCTTTCATTGTTGGAATTCTAGACATATATTTAGGATGGATCATTGGAAGGTAACCAATCGAGTAATGTGGTATTTACAGAGAATAAAAGATTACGTGCTCACATATAGAAAATCAGACCAATTGGAGGTAACTGGTTATTCTAATTCTGATTTTGCTGGATGTCAAGACGGCAAGAGATCTATATCAGGCTATGTTTTCCTGCTGGTTGGAGGAGCTATATCCTAGAAGTGATAAACAAACACTCGTAGCTTCTTTAACCATTGCAACAGATTTTGTAGCGTGTTATGAGTCATCCAATCAAGGAATATGGCTACGAATTTTTGTCACTGCGCTGTGAATTATACATGGAATTGAAAGATCGTTTAAACTATTTTGTGACAATAAGTCAGCATTCTTGATTCAGATAATAATAGGAGTTCAATAAAGTCTAAACTTATTGATATTAAATTCTTAGTTGTGAAAGAAAGAGTTCAGAGTGGTCAGGTTACTATAGAACATATTGGGAAAAACTTCATGATAACAGATCATTAACTAAAGGTCTACTACCTAAGGTCTCTCATGAGCACACTTCTCACATAGGTGTTGTGCATTTTGATGATACGTTGTTTAGTGGGGGTTTATAATTTTGGATGTTATCCTTTTGATGCATGATTTTTGGTAGTGCAAGTTTATTTCAATAATAAAGTATTCAATTAAGTTTTCACTCTGATTAAAGTTTTTCATTTGATCTCATTTAAGTATAAAGTATTAAAGAATAATGTAAGACCAGTTGAATATAGACGTGTTTGAATCACATTGCATATAATTTTTATGCTACACATCCATACTTGATCTATGTGATTTGATTGTGTTAAGATACGTGACCATTGATAGATTAGTTAAGATACTTATAACGAAGACCGTTTTAATCATATATTGACACAATTGATAAACAAGATTCTTGGGATATGCTTGTGGTTATGATAGAAAAAGTATCGAGCTCATAAGATTATACACATTTATAAGGAAATACTAGGTGCAAGCAACGTGCAATGCACGTTGGCTTAGTTTATATTTAATAGTTTTGTTTAAAAATTAATTTGTTATTAATAAAAATGTAATTTTTTGGTTAATTAAATAATTAATGATGTAATGTTTATGTAATTGATAAATAATTAAATAAAGTATTTCTCTCTGTCATCTCCAACCCAAAATCACAAACAGAAAACTCAAGGTATGTTAAGGGGTAAGAGGATGTGTTTACTTAGACTCCGTTTGATTCTCATTAATGTAGAATGAGAATGAAAAATATAGCCGTTATTGGACCCCACACAAGAGATAGAAATTCAAAATTGATAGATTGATGTGATGGATAACAGTCATATTTTTCATTTTTATGGGTTTTTAATGAGAAACAAACGGAGGCTTAAACTTTTTGCATAGCTTAAGTCTTTACTCTTTTTTAAATAATAATGCAATTCATTTTATCGTTAAAGTATGATATGTATTACGATAATATATTTATATCATGTGTTAGACTTAGTATTGGTAAGTGACGGGTAAATTTTCGAGGATGAAAATATTTTAAGGGGATGAAAATGTAATACCCCGAAAATTTTCATAAAATATAATTCAATTTTAATATACTATATTTTGAAAGTTATGGACTAAATGATACATTTATCAAATTATATTTTATTTGTGTCAAATATTTAGATATTGATGGAGTTATCGTAAATATATGAATATTGGTCTCGTTGGATAAATCGTAATTAGATATATAAATCAGATTCGAGAAAAAATTGATTCGGATAAATTAACTCCAAGATATTTTAGTTTGAAGGAATTATCAAGAGCTAATTTATTTTTATTATTATTTAATTATAATTTTGAAAATAAGGGGTGGTGAAAAAAAAACTCCATTAAAACAAGAAATTCAGTTAGTTTTTCCGTTAAATCAAGAAATTCCGTTAGTTTTTCCGTTAAACCAACATATTCCGTTAAATAGCCACTTTTTATATATAGAAAGATATGTGGCACAAGTGGAAAATTGTTGGAAAATTATTTAATTTCTCATGTGGGGGCGACATATATAATTAATTGTATATAAATGATATCTTAAAGTTAAGTCAAAAATTAAAGTGATCTAATAAGGAATTAAGTAATTGGGTTTGGACATCTAAATAAAGGGGGTACTTACAAAAATACCCTTAAAATTAGGGATGTTTTGAAAAATCATATGAAAAATTTTTAGGAAGTAAAAACTACTGTGTAAAATGAAAAAGTGACACAAACTCAAAAAAAAAGTGACATATATCAAAATAACATCATCCATTTGTGCAACACCATTAATCATGTTCTTAAAATAATCAGTGACAAATTTCAAAAAAGTGACGAATTCAAAAAAAGTAGCACAAATTAAAAGAAGCTATATAGATTAAAAGTGACAAACACTCAAAAAGTGACAAAATTTAAAAAAAGTGATGATATTTTTTTTAAAAAAAGTGATAAACATTAAGAAAAGTGTCATACAATCTCACTTTTATTAAAAAATGATGTTTGTTACTAAAAAGTAGATAGAAATTTCAAGAAGGCGACTAAAAAAAAGTGACGAACACTAAAAAAAAATGGCAAAATTTCAAAAAAATGACAAAATTTTTTTTAAAAAAAGTGACGAATTTAAAAAGTGACATAAATTAAAAAGAGCTACACAGATTCAAAAAGAGACAAAAAAAATGACAAACACTTAAAAAAAAGTGACAAAATTAAAAAAAAAAAAAGGTGACACAGACCTAGAAATATTGACAACACCAATAGTAAGGATTGAAGCAGCATAAACTCTCAAGCTCGGCGAAGGCGAAAGTTCTTAGGCGGCCACTGCGAATGTTTTTGAGAAACAAGCCTTAAAATTAGTCATCGTAGATACCAGGTTAATCATATCCACAAAACCAATTGAATTCTTTTCAAACAAAATCAGAAAATCAAAACCCATTAACTTTTCACCATTACTCTATGGAAAACTAGATTTTGAATCACAAAATTTTAAATAAAATGAAATGGTACCAAAACTTCATCTTCTTCAATTTGCCCAACAACCCATGAATATTTTGACCAAGAAATTATAGCAGGAAAATCCAGTTTTTTACATACATCAAATCCAACAGAGCTTTTCTCTCCATCCAATCCCAGATACTGCAGAACCCTTCTCACACTTTCCACGGCAGTAACAGCAAATCACAATTTCAATTTTCCATTATTTTCAGCAACCCAAAACCACAAATCAGAAACCCAAATCAAAACCCTGAATTAATATTAACAAAAACTCCAAACCTTTGCAGCTCGAAATCTTCAATAACCGCTCAATGACCTTCCGATCAACAAGGCAATCATCAACAGCAAGAACATGCAATTCCTCTCCAACAACCGAAGAACAATCACTCCCCATTTCGACCAAATACCTTTCCCTCAAATGGGTATGTGTTCAAACTCAAAAACAGCAGCAATTCTATAAATACAGGGTTGATTGCATTGCACGATACTCTCGGGAGTCATGGAAACAAATATGTGATACAATCCTCTTTTGTATATACATAATATAGAGTGTGGGACTGTGGGTTCGGTGAAAGATCATAGAGAGAGAAAATCTACTTTTAAGTAAGCTAAAAGGCTACAGATGATCCACAAAAGTGATTCCATGGTGTGAATGGGGGTGCCAGCCGGAGGTGGAGATGGGTGTGGCGGTGTTGTTTCACCATTGTGAAGGGAGGCGATGGCTTTGGAGACGCCGACGGTATCCGGATTTGGTTTCAATTTAGGGGACAATGAAGTGAGGCGATGGCTTTTGGGCATTTTGAGCGTATAATTTACTGTTTGGGGGAGTTTGAACGTATTATTCAATTTTTTGGATTTTAGGCCGTACTGGGCCTAATTTCCCCTAAATAAAGTGTGTATCAGATTATGTGTAGAGATCAGATACATCATGCTTGTATTTGACAATGTGCCAAATACATATGGAAACTATATATGGAGTTATGATTCCCAATTTATATGTAATTTTCTCATTCTTTGTGCATCTCATTAACACAATAATTAATAGATAAATTATATTGAAGAGGAAGATCCAAAAAACCCCACAATCAAGAATCAAGAAGGATTTGAGCAATTAAATTGAAGAACAAGAAAATTGAATGGAAACTATATATAGAATTATGGTTCCCAACTTATATGCAACTTTCTCATTATTTGTGCCTTCCATCAATGCAAGAATTAATACAGAAAGCATATTGAAGATGAAGATCTAAAAAAAATCCCACAATTAAATGGAAACTATATATAGAGTTATGCTTCCCAGTTTATATGCAATTTTCTCATTCTTTGTGCCTCCCATCAACGCAAGAATTAATAGAAAAAGTATATTAAAGATCCAAAAAAAAAAACCCCCACAATCAAGAATCAAGAAGAATGTTTAGAGCAATTAAATTGAAGAACAAGAAATCAAGATTTAAAAACAAAGAATTCAAGATTTAAGATTCATTATTCAAGATACGGATCAATAGACCAATGTAGGTTCCGCATTAATTAATTTTCTTGATGATTTGACATTGAGATCTGAACAATTCATGATATTTTATAAAGTTAAAATTTCATAAAAATTCAACAGATGTGTCACGTTTGGGACATGTCACACTTGTGATATATCCCAACTGGAGGAACAATGACCTTAGATAAAAATCAGTGCAGTGCAAAATCTCCAGATTTGTGACCGAAGAAAATTGGCGGTTGATGTCGTGACTGGAAATAACTGTATATAAATGATTGATCAGTTTTCGGCTTCCACATTCAATGGAAAATTGTTGAAGAAATTGTGGCGAAATGATGAAACAATTGTCACAAAATTCTTAACAATTCTGGAAGTCATATTTATAATCAATTTTCTGTTTCCAGATTAAGCAATTTGAGAACGTTATGGAAGAAGGATAAGTCATTGACTTTTTTTTTTTTTTTTTAAGGATATGACAAGATGAGAGAGAATATACTCAATTATCTTTTTAATAATCCTTTATTTAAGTTAAATTATTCTATATAATTTAATATATTTTTTATTTCAAGAAGTATAATATTGATTTCTGACGTATTTTTTTTAAATCTACAAGTTTGATAGAATTGAATATAAAATTTTAGAAGTATGGTTTTTAAATTAGGCTACAAGTTTGAATTATTTCAGCAATCTTTTAGCCAGAATTGCAAATTTAAAAAAAAAAAATCACATTCATCCATACAAATGTTAGGAGCCCAAGGCAGTAAGCAACTTTTTGATGAGATCAGAGAAATGGGCAGAGTAAACCGAGTTAGAAGCTATTGCATACCTCCTGTTAACCCCATTTTTCGTAACATTAATGGCGACAATAGATGTCGAGCTCACTCACGTCATCTCAAGCAAAGTTCGATGTGTTTTGACCAGGAGTAATGTTATTCATCCTCAATGTGTTTCCAAACACAGTCTAGATGGCTCTAATGTGACATTAAATGATAGGTGAAATTAAATAAGTCATTTAATTTCACCTTTCATTTCACCTATCATTTAGAGCCACCTAGACTGTGTTTGTAAACACACTGGAGATGAATAACATTGCTCTTTGACCAGAAAACCAAATGGAGAAGGGGAGCATGTGAACGAAGGAGATGTTTTATGGCGCGAGATAAAAATGTTCGAGCACTGACGATAGTGACTAAGATGGTTGCACTAACAAACAATCACCAACAAAGTGTCAATAATCTAAGATCAAACTAATAAATTAGAACAAGCAAAAGGGTATATTAAGCGTATTTTTCTTAATTGTATTATTGTATATTAGAATCAATATTCAAAAGATCATTTTTTACAATTTACAAAGACCAACTATTTATAAAATTCTAGCCGGCATGGTGATCATTGGATCAGAACCACGTGACCTCATCTCATTGACTGAAACCTCATATCACCAAGGCTATCGTACATTAAATACATTGACAATGAATCAGCCACCCTATACATTAGGATGACACGTCTGACATTGTTTATTACAAACATTACATCAATCATTCCCAAAAATTGCCTACAAATCTTGTAAGATATAGCTTCAGTTTTAGGGACTTCGGATGAACTGAGAGCTTTGGCCAAAGGGAGCTTCATATTGATGGTCTTCTATGTGAAGAGTATCAACTTCTTCTTTGATTTCTTACGTAGCTCTTCGACTTAAAAGTTTCAGCCATTTTAGCAGTGCTTCGAAGCACTTGAGAGCTTCAGCCATTTAGGCAATATTCAACCTTTGTTTGGTTTCTTTGCATTTGATCAATTCGGTCTTAGTTGACTTTTCTTTCTACGTGGACTGTAACATGACACTTTAACTGGAGCCTCGGTGGCGAGGTGTAACAATGGTCCTCTAAGTCTAAACATGATTATTTATGTTATGCATGAACTCGTACGAATTTTTTTGGCAGGGGTGGTTTTACACACCACACCTCCCCCAATCTTCCATCAAGGTGTTGTAGTAGCTTTTACACGGACAACAATTTTTGACGTGAGACATGAATAGAGTTGAATAAGTTCCAACCTTATCGTATCATGGGCTTGCAATTCTCTCAGTCGACTCGATCCTATTTGGCGAGACCAGGCTGCCAGCAATATTCGAGGACATATAATGGCTCTTTGATTAATGTAGGCGGCATTTACCATGTGTTCTTACTGTTTTTTATTTTTTCACAAAGTAAGTTATACATATCCTTCTATTAAATCGGTCTCGTTCACGCCAATTTAGGGCTGAACCAAGCCTCCAATTTGGTCATTGGTGTTGATCTACGTCTAACTTGCCCATTTTGACACCACTACTCATGATCGACACTTTCTATGTATGGTTCATCCCTCTAAAGCTTCACGGTAAGTGAGTAACAACTCCATCCTTTGAGGTGGACGAAATGGTTCTACCGAACTCCATTAGACAACTTCTTAGATTATTGACATTAGTTGCCTATCTCAAAATGGAATGTGATGGAATGGGGTCCTAGTATACTGGGAGTATCAAAATTGTCCATTTGAAGTCCTAATATGCCATCAAACATTGTCAAATAGGGAGAATGGTTTTTTTTTTTTCCTCTAAGTTTCTACCATTTTTTTTAATTCACATTAAAGTTAAATTGACAAGTAAATTCTTTTGAAAACAAAATGCCAGTTTAGATTTATGAAACAATTAACTTATAATTGCACATTACAATCATTCCTAAGTCACACTTTAAAAAGGGAATCTCCATGCATCCCTTTTTCTTTCTGCATTCATCATATGACACAAAATAAAATAAACCTTCAAGCAGTTATTTCACATATCAAAATACTTTAAAAAGTATTAGCACAATCTCCCCTTCCATGTGGTTAAGATTTAGCAGAACTCGAACTCGGGCTTGAAGGGTATCCAATACCGTGGCGGGTGTTCGGAAACATCACGAATATTGAGCCAGAAACCGCCCCAATAACCGGTGGCAACGCCGTGAGCAGGGCCTTCTGTGTAGACTCGGAAGATGGATGGAAACACTCCACTGTATTAGGTTCTAACAAAGCCACAACAGAAAAAACAATAAGTGAAAAGAAAGCATGAACAAAGTCCCCAAATCTAAGCCTATAAGAAGACAAGTCCTGTGAGGATGAATTAGGCCAAAGGCCCTTATTTGTTGCAATGCCATAATGACTGATTCCTTCACTATCTTTATAGCTATCAGTAAATGAGGCAAAACAACATGAAAACGCAGAAACGGCGACAAGAATCCCGGATAAGTACTTATTTATGGTGTGGCATTGGCCATAGTTGGTTAAAACAGGATTAAGGAATTGAAACATGAAGGCTGTGCCTGTTGGGAGGAGTTTAATGAGGTTGCCAATGCCTGTCAATGTTTTCTGTGAAATGGTTGGGTTAGAATTAGACATTTTTTTTTTTGTATGTATACAAAATATATGGATTTTGTGTTTGTGCAGTGGATTAAAGCAAGAAGTTTATGGGATTTATAGGGGGTGGGGGTTGCTTCAACGTAAAATGGGATGATTATAGACAAGAAGTAGGAAATTTTATATATATGCTTCTACTCTTAGGATGGTGGCTTTTCCACGGTAGTGTTCTTCTGCCCACGATGGGAAGTCTTGTTATGCCCACTCTGAGAGAACCCAACGTTGGGTTCTCACAACATCAGCAAATGGGCAGTCTTATTCTACCCAACATGGGCAGGAGAACAATTCCAGGCTTTTCCAACCTTAAATATTGGAAATGTTGTTAAGGTGTGATGTTAATTTCATTCCAAATTTAGAAACGTTTACATGATGATGATGGTGGTGGTGGTTTTCTTGGTAATTGAAAAATACGAATTCGTATCCAGTGTGATTATGTATGTTAATTCGATCAAGACAGGTATAGAGTAGCACAGAAATTGCCCACTTATGAGTTAGGGATAATTTCTCTTCAGAATCCATAAAGCTCATAAAAACATTCTGTTTATCCTTTAAATAAAAATTCGTCCATTACATTTTCCGAAGTTTTAATTTGTATTTCGTTAGGATGGAATCTATCAACGATTTTTATTTTTTTATTTGTCATGCTCGTTTAGATGAATATCTCGATCGAATGGTTTATAGAACTATTTTTAAATGTCAAGAATGTAATCTTATTGGAGAAAGATACCTCCAATCCAGGGTTTGTTCGAGCCTCAATTTTGAGGAGAATAGGTTGTGTAATTGTGGGGGTGGGGGGAATTCCCTTTGGTGGTGGATGTTGAGTTGCCAAGGTAGAGGTAGTAGTGGTGATTTTAATTGATGAAATTGTAGCCAACTAATGGTCATTTGGACGAAAGTTTTCCAAACGTCATTCTGGCGCACATTTATTAAAAGATTTGGGATATTGATGCTATGAGGATTTAGGTTCAAAGTGGACAATATCATACCAATGTGGAGATATATGATGTTTATAGTCCTTACACTTTCAAATCTCAACAATCATTCTATTATCTTATATACCGTTACATGACAACCAATTGAAATTCGCACTTATAATGCATGTGATCCTTTGTGCAGATATCATCAAACTTAAAAGCAAATTATCAAATGAATCAACACCGTCATTAATTTGAGCAATGGAACTACTAGATCAAAATTTGTCAAACGGGTTAGGTCGTTGGTGGGGACCATGTTCACTACCCCGTGCTCTCCTCGGAGCAATGTTTGTCACCTAGCCCCATCTCCGTCATGTTTTGGGACCCTGTGAATATTCGGTTTCACGATTTTTCTCATTCCTATTTCTAATTGCAATCCAAGCCCTTCATCTTCCAAACCTTGCCACTTTACTCCTCATCTTCCAATAATTTGCACGATTTAAGTTGTTTTCATCTATTTTTCATTCCTTTCCTCCAAAAGACTTTTCCAACATCGAGATTTCCTAAACAAGCAACATATATGCAAAATATTAGTACAAATTCACAAAAAAATTCCCAAATGTCCACTTTTGACCGCATGAGTAATTGCAATATTACACTTATCGCATGCATTTGTTGAGGCTCTATCATAATTTTGCATTAAGGAATTCGATGGATGAGCTTATGTCTCATATCATTTTGCAGCCAAAGCTTTTAACTAAATTTAACCATTTGGGGACGGATCTGGGGTGCTGGACCAAGCTGTAGCCCGGTCTAGCCCCCAGTCCATTGAATTTTTTTTTTTTTAGTAAAATTACTTGTGTCATTTTTTTTTTACGTATTATCCCATCTTATAATTCGGTCCTAAATCTGTCCTTGTAACCACTTGAATAAATAATTACTGTTTAAAAATGAAATATTAGTGTAATAATTTTCTTTTAAACGAATTTTCATCTTTTTGCTGACTCCATCTATATATAATGGAAGAAAAACTTGCACGTAACAGTTAACACTATCTAATGGTGTGAGGTCATAACATTTGACCCTGAAAATCCTAATTAATTCGGATGCTTAATAATTAATTTCTTGAATAAACAGACATTTGGATTATGTATGTCGTGTGGTTAAGTTGAACAGATTAATTTGTCAAATGAGTTTGGTAATATTAAATTAGGTTTAGTTTTAATTTTCGAGGTTCGTGTTCTTTCGACTCTAAAAATGAAATGGTATATAGTTGTTATGTTGTTCATCGTCATTGTTTGGGAACGAATATTATAGAGGATCTTGATTCAATTCACTTCATTGCCACATTTACAATTGCATGATTCAGGGAACGACGAGCAGTTTAGTCACTAAAATTAATATTGCGTTGATTATATGAATAACATTTTATTTTATTTTTTTTTTTTTTTTTGGGAGATGGATTTGTTACGACATCTACTTCTAGGGGAGAGTGACAAGAAAGATAATAACTTCCAGGAGAGTTGAACAAGAAAGATAATTATTATATTAAATTTAAGCTTTATATCTAAATCAATATTTGTTAATTTGTTCAATTCTATGTAGGGATGGCAACGAGGTGGATATGAGACAGATCGACCATTCTCACCTCCATTCCGTCGAGTGTTTTTGTTACATTGTCTCATCCTCATACCTAGTTAAAGTGGGGAGTGTCCTTGCCCCGTTTATTTTTTCATTTTTTATTTTTTATGTCTTTAATTAGTAAATATTATTATTATTTTTACTAATTTGTTAAAAATAACTTATATTATCTTTAATAATGATAAATTTATTATTTTTGTTTGATAAAAAAATTTAAATTTGAAATTAACTTTAAATAGGGCGAGTGGTGGGGTGGTGACTATGTTTTTCGTATCCGCCTCATACCCACTTCGGGTTAACGACCCTCGCACCGTCCCAGCCCCGTTTACCCAGTTAGGTGGGCAATCTTCCCTCCATTCGGGGCGGGGCCCAATGGGTATCGGATTGAGCGAGTTTTTTTGTCATCCCTACTTCTATGCTATACATCTATATTAATATCTATAACGTTGAAAACCTAATTTAATTTTTCAATTTTGTTTCGAAATAAAATTTATTATTGAATTTTGGTGTTCAAAGTTGAAATTACTATGTAAAATAAAACTGTTTCAAAACTGAACAAGGAAATTTTGAAACAAAGATCTCAAACCTTTCAAAACCAAATAGGTGTCTCAAACCTTCTAATTTTTTGGCATCACCTAAAAGGCCTCATACTAATGGAGAGATTGTCCATATTTATAAACTAATGGTCCTCTCACTTCTAGCCAATGTGGGACTTTGGTCGCACACCCAACAATCCTTCCATCGAACAAAGGACCACCAAGCCTCCCGTCAAACGATTATCCATCCATCCACCCTCTACCAACCAGAATTCCCCACCCTCCTTTTCACCGTGCTAGGTTCAAGATACGTCCTTGAAGCATCCAGAGAGCATTATCTAACTCGAGAGCTTGCTCTATCCAAGTCAACTCATCTTCACTGTGTTGGGGTTAAGACACTTCCTGAAACATTTGGAGCACACCGTCGGTCCAATAGAGCTGATTCTCGTATCCCATCGTGAGCAAACTGAGGCTCACCACCTTCATTTGACATTCCGAGGAATTCATCCATATGGCTAAGTCGGGGCTTGGCTCTGATACCAAATATTAAATATTGGGGTCCAATAACTGGCTCAATTAACACCAAATCGACATCACAATCAACAACCAAATCCCAAACCAATGGCTCCCAAACCCAGTTACTCCAAGGTGCCCACAAAGGGAAGAGAGTGAGAGATCTTGGAAGCTCAAAATTAGTCACAACGGCTAAGGAAGGAGATGAAAAACAGGCACAATGAAGCACCAAGCAAGACCGGAAGCACGAAGCAAAAGGCACGCTGTTTTTCTCTCAAGGAACCAGCTAACCAAGTTTTACACTCTAAACGACAACAATAATGGGGCAACATATATATAGTATAGGTGTGGGCTTTTAGGTTAATGAATAGTAAGGCCCATAAGGTAACAAATAAATGGGTTATCAACCAACAAGTTGTCCAAGAGTTTGGGTTGGGCCATGAACAACATTAATTTAATTAGGTCGCTTCAAATGGCTCAAGTAGGTTATAGGATTGGTTTGAATAATTGTGGTGTCGATATTTCACTTCATTCATGAGTTAAGACCTATGAAATATAATCCAATAAATCGGTTTAACATCATCGTTCGAATTTATTGGGTATCAAGAACCCAACAGAAAGGTATAGCAACAAAATTATGTTGTTGTTGTCAGCATATTTTTTTTAATCTACGTAAGATTAAGGTCTTGTATTTTTTTTGGTAATATGTTATTGAAAGGAAAAAAAAAAACCAAATGAAAAGGTAAAAGGGAGAAGGAACTTGCCCCACCCTCGGCCAACCTTAAGCAGGAATAGGGATGGGACAAGGGGGAAAATACCCGACGGGATGGAGGACGGGAATGGCTGTACCAACCCCGACCTGCCCCCGTTGTCATCCCTAATTAGAAGGGACTTGAGATGAATTAAAATTTGAATCAATGGACCACGATGAAAATGCAGAAAAGAACTTGTAAGCACATATGTTGGACCATGCGATCGCACTACAAATGAGCAGAAATATTCAATTTTCTTTTTGAATTCAACCTCATTTTGTAATGCAATTTGGCTCGTGAATTTAACCTAATTGAGGAGGAAAAAAAAAGAGAATTCTGTAGCTTCCGGCGTGGAGAAGAAAACTTGCACAATGTGACTCGGGATTGAAAATTTTAGGCAAGGAAAGATGGAAATCCTTGAAGACCCCATTGAAGGAATTCAAAGGAGACGAAATTCATCTTCAACTTTCTCTTTGTAATTATATTTTTCAGGTGATGAATATTCAATTATTTTATGTTTTTGAGTTATTAACGTGATAGGTAAACTTTAGTTGGTTTTAAATCAACACTTGTCTTTTAATTATTAATTTTGTGTTGATCGTTTGACTCCACAATTTTAATTCGGGTTGAAATGATTGATCACCCTTTGAACGTAGTAGTCAGAGTTGAACGTGCGTTGCTCGTTATTCTAATATGTTTTATAAGTGTTGTAAAAGTAATATTTAACCTTCCATTTACCATTTTTTATTTAAATTTGAGATAAATGCAAACATTTGAAAATAAATATTAATTATCATACATGCACGTAAATAGTGAAATGTATATTTAGATGCGAGTATTAGAATTACAACTAAATGCATAAATGAAGATAAATGACAAATACGATACATGAATATTAATTAATTTATAATATTATATATATATACGTCTATGAATGTTAAATAATTTAATTTTCAATTAAGTGAAATTGGATATTAATTAGCATACATAGACGTGAATAATGAACTGCGTGAAATTCTAACCGCAGGTTATGCCTCTAGTCGTTTTTATTGATAATTATTAGATAAGAATTAATTCCTATTTTAATAATTACTTTACCTATAAGTAATTTAATGAATCGAGAAAGGAATCAAGCGTTAAAAGATTTGTTTGGTTCTCGTTTACAATTGAAAGGTGCATAGACAGCTCCATGGAAGGGACGAACACAATGCTTATGATAAATTTCAAAGACAACGTTTTCTTCAAGCCTTTGAAGAATTCAGAAACATATTGGAGCTTAATGTACAATTCCATCCTTTGATCTAGCTATTTGGCGTGAAGTTAAGAATAGAGACTCTTAATTCGAATGGTGGTTGCGATCGAATACAATAACGAAGTGGTGATAAAGTCAAAATCGATGTGTTTGATTCCACTTCATCAACAAGTCAAAAGAAAAAAGAAACAGAAGGGTGTTGTTCTTAGCTCTTTTGATTGTTCTTTTGTTAATTTACGAAATTAAAGAAAAATGGATATCAAATTATTAGTGAATTGTTTGACTCGTGTCATGAGGTTTGTGCATGTTTTCTTTCGAGGCTTACTATGGGCCCGTTTGGTACAGATTCTCCAAATTCTACAGTAAATCAATTCTCATTTTCAACCACACATTTTTCAATAAAATAATATTTTTCATCACATCAATAATTTTTTCTTCTTTTTCAACCACACATTTCCCATCATATCACTATTCAAAATCAATTCTTCCTCCAAAAAATCTCTCACAAACAAGCTCTATGTTATATCTGTTTTTTGCGTTCTAAGTTATAAATTATATTTTGTATTCATTAAATTACAGTCACAAACACAGAAATAACATGGACGTATCAATCAAAACCTTTAAAAACTAATTGTAGCAAGTTTGGACTAAGTTAAACTAAATTATTTAAATTTTAGAATTTACACTTGTTATCAAGATGGGTGCACTTTTAAAAAGTGTGATCCAGAGGAAATTTAGATATGGAAGGAACGCCATTTAAACCTCCCGTCCGAGATTAATTATGTCTATTAAAAATCAAGATGCAAATTTAGGGGAAATTGCAATCCAGGTACCAAATCTTTCAATTAGTTGTAGATTTTGTCCAAACCTTTCATTTATACCGCCCATGGAAAATGACAGTTTCGGAATTAAACAAAATTTTCACCAAATAAGTTAAAAAATGAATTAAAAATCCCAAAAAGAACTAAAAAAAAAAAAAAAAAAAACCATTGTTCATCACCCCACCCCATGGAAAATCAACCATCATACCGCCAATGTCGGTCCCGTCGCCACATCTCCCACCACCATCGGTCCCTCAATCGCTAGACTTGGTTCCCCAAGTGATCTGTGCAGCTAGTCAATTTGGTTCCCCATTTCTATTATCATTCGCCACTCCCTCCGCCTCTCCCAACATATCCTTCGACGTCCTCCAATAGCATTTAACCTCAAAAAACTTTCGGGAAGCCGACGAAGAAACTTGCTGCCTCCTCATAGTCCTCGTTGCCTTCTCTTCCACTCTGCACCAATTTTTGTTAAGGGTATATTTGTCCATTTTATTATACAATAAATCTTAATTCTAAATTTAATAATTATTATTATTATGTGCATTTGTAATACATTTTAATTATTGAAGCAATAATAATTAATTGTGATTACTATTTCGACTTTATAATATCACGATATTGCAATTTGAAACGTATTACACTCTTTGGTTCAAATAGCACAAAACGTCCCTACGTTTGACATGTAGTGTGCAAAACGTCCTTACGTTTCAATTTTTTGCATTTTCACTCTTATTTCAACGTTTCATTGCAGAAAACGTCTTTTTCACCTATTTTTAATATAAAATGACAAATATACCCTCATATATAAATAAAACAAAAAAGAAAAGAAAAGAAAAGAAAAATAAAGAATAAATTGCAATCTTAGTCTTAAACTTTTAAAAAAAAACAAACGAGCCCAAAATTTATTTGTGTCAAATTGACACCCCAAACATCTTCTTCTTCCTCCACCCCCAATAATCTTCTTCTACACTCTACTCCACCCAAAATGAAAAATCAGCTACCACCGTTGGGCCATCACCCCTGCTGCCATTGCACCAAAATCACCACAACCACCACCTAAAAATCACCAATTGCCACCGGACTAAAATTCACAGCCAAAACTAAAAATTCCATTTACCTGATGTGGACCCCAATTCCCACCATCAAACTTCGCATCCACACACCTTTACCATGAATCCCATGGCTAAAATTCTTCGCAGCCCGAACCCGTGAATTGCTACCTAAGAATCTATTATCCAATGCTCCTAAGGTCAAGCTCTTCAAATTCCTCCAATAAATCTTGATGCTCTTTTTCTGACAAACAAAGTCTTTCCAGGATTCTTCTATGCCCTATCATATGCATCCTCCCACATAGAATTGTCCAATTGCTCTGGTTTCGCCCTTCCAATAAAATCTTTACCGTAAATTTTTATTTTATTTTCCACAGTAGCTCTCAACCCATAAACACCACCAGAAGGCATTTCAATTTTTCTTCCAGATTATCTTTTATTTGTTAATTTTCTGTTTATAAGAGAAGTTCTAAAAGAAATGAAATAGGGGTTTTGATACCAGTAAGTTTAGTGAATTTCTTCCATTTTTTTAGCTGATTTTGTGTCTGTTTGATGATTTGGGGGTTTTCTGGAATGAGAAAATTAAAGGGCCAAGTGCAGTACCTCATAAAATGGTGAGAGATTTAGATACATTGTAAGCATTTATAAGAATGCACGTGTTTTGGGAATTTTTGTGTTGATCAATTGAATAGATTGTTTTGGAAAGGCGAGGCTAGCCATAGAGGCCGAGAATACATGGGAGGTGGTAGTGGGGGTGGAGAAGATGGTTGGGTTGAGGTTGGGGAAGAAGAAGATGATTGGGGTGTCATTTGGTACAAGTAAATTTTGAACTCGTTTGCATTTTTTAAAAAGTTTAGGAATAAGATTGCAATTTATTCTTTATTTTTCTTTTTTGTTTTATTTATATATGAGGGTATATTGGTCATTTTATATTAAAAATAGGTGAAAATGGCGTTTTCCGAAATGAAACATTGAAATATGGGGGAAAATCCAAAAATTTGAAACGTAAGGACGTTTTGTACACTACATGTCAAACGTAGGAACGTTTTGTGCTATTAAGCCCTCTTTTTAATATTATGATTTAATATTTTCTTAATTGTTGTATTTTTCTTCATTGTATTATATTTTAAATTTATTAATGAATTCAATATTTTTGTTAATTAAACGTAATTATTTATTTAATAATTTATGTAGTAAATAAATAAATTTTGAGGTAAATAAATTGGTAAGAATTAAAAAATAAAGAAAATTATTAAATACTATTCATTCGGTGGAATTTTTGGTTTAAAGGATTGGAGATGATTTTTAATTGGATAAATCTCCATGTACATAATTCATGTACATAATGAATTACATAAGTTCATGTGGAAGAAATCCGACCGTAGATATGAAATGTGAAAAAGTCAAAAATTGTAGACTACCGATGGATGTGCGCCACATATCAATTATGTAATGTATTACGTAAATGGTTATGTACATGTAGCATGGTCCTTTTTAATTTAGTGCAAGATTTAATACCAAAAGGTGAAATTTTGAAGCTGGATTGGAGATGAGGGGTCTTCATTGTAAAAGCTTCTAGGAGAAGCCATTGTAAACCCAATTCTTTTTCTTCTCTCCTCCTTATCTCTGTTCGGAACTTGAACTGTACTCCACTCCAGGTAATTCTTGACAGAAAGAAAAATCTCAATCCACTGTCTCGATTTTCTTGTATTTTTGTATGCTTTCAACGTTTGGATCTTTTTGCCAAAATCTATTTGAATTTAAGTTACATTTCCAGCGATCACGAAGTTTGATCATTATTACCATTTTGCCTAATTCAGATGGTTTAAAGTAAGAAATTGTAGCTAGGGTTTTAATTTAGCCACGATCCTAATTGTCTTGATATTAATGGAGGTAATAGGTTTATGTTTGTATTCAATACCTCGAGTTTTGATGTAATTCTTTAATTTTTAGGATTAAATCCAATCAATGCTTATTTATTCAGGTACTGATGTCGACTTATAATGAGATTTTAGAGAATACGGACAATTTTCGAGATTGTAGATTTTTATTTTTATTTTTGGTGGAAACTTTATATGTTGATATTTTGTTTCTGTTTTGCTTAATTGGCTTTTGACCCTTTTCCTAGCTCACCAGGTTATTTTTCTACCTGTTGAAAGCTTTCAGAGGGTGTATAACCTAATAAGCTTTGAATCTCTGTTATTTTACTCATGTCAACAACAGCCGAGGACAATGTGTCTTCTAACTCACAGGTAATTGTCCATTCTGTCCATTCTTTTAGTTTTGAAGATTTGAAGTGGCTCAAAATGAAATTTACTTTTGTTTGCTAGTGTCGTTCTTTTATAATTTGTTTCAAGAGATTGTAGCAATGCGGAGAAAGATTCATGTCTTGGTTCTATTAAATGGTTGATTCAATTACTCAAAACACCGAAAAGAGAGAAGATTTTTAGCATCACTTGTTACCAATGCTATAGAATGTTTGCGGATGAATTTTTATTTTTTTTTCCCTAAAATGCACGAACCTGTAGTAAAAATTAGGATTTCAATTGCATGATTTTTGTGTGTTGTTTGTGTGTAGTGTCTTTGTGTATGATTATATAATAATCATATGGATTGCCTTTCTATTTGAACGATCAACCTTCATTATCTTAAATTGAAGAAGAACTGGCCATGAGGGAATGCACTTTCTTTCTGTTTTATTCTAGGATTCCAAAGGTGCAATTTCTAAGGCTGATCTAGTGTCGTTCTTTTATAATTTGTTTCAAGAGATTGTAGCAATGCGGAGAAAGATTCATGTCTTGGTTCTATTAAATGGTTGATTCAATTACTCAAAACACCGAAAAGAGAGAAGATTTTTAGCATCACTTGTTACCAATGCTATAGAATGTTTGCGTATGATATTTTTTTTTTTATTATTATTTTCCTAAAATGCACGAACCTGTAGTAAAAATTAGGATTTCAATTGCATGATTTTTGTGTGTTGTTTGTGTGTAGTGTCTTTGTGTATGATTATATACTAATCATATGGATTGCCTTTCTATTTGAACGATCAACCTTCATTATCTTAAATTGAAGAAGAATTGGCCGTGAGGGAATGCACTTTCTTTCTGTTTTATTCTAGGATTCCAAAGGTGCAATTTCTAAGGCTGATCTAGTGTCGTTCTTTTATAATTTGTTTCAAGAGATTGTAGCAATGCGGAGAAAGATTCATGTCTTGGTTCTATTAAATGGTTGATTCAATTACTCAAAACACCGAAAAGAGAGAAGATTTTTAGCATCACTTGTTACCAATGCTATAGAATGTTTGCGGATGAATTTTTTTTATTTTTTTTCCCTAAAATGCACAAACCTGTAGTAAAAATTAGGATTTCAATTGCATGATTTTTGTGTGTTGTTTGTGTGTAGTGTCTTTGTGTATGATTATATACTAATCATATGGATTGCCTTTCTATTTGAACGATCAACCTTCATTATCTTAAATTGAAGAAGAATTGGCCATGAGGGAATGCACTTTCTTTCTGTTTTATTCTAGGATTCCAAAGGTGCAATTTCTAAGGCTGATCTTATCTTCTTTTCCTTTACTTTAGCAGCGTCCGGGTTCTTTCTTTTTTAGGCAGGTTTAACATTTAGATATTATTGTGTGTAAATCGTAAGGGTTAAGTACTGTGTAACTTGGACTTTTCTGAATGCATGAAGTACCTGTCATAGACCCAACACTCAGATATTGGACACTTGTTTAGCCCCTGTTTGGTATGGATTAAAATTAGATTTTATGTAGATTTTTATAAAAGTTGATAAAATGTGCGGTTAAAAAGTCGTGAGTCCATAGAATTTGTGGTTAAAATTTATTGTTAACTTTGACGTGGATTAATCTAGATTTTAATCGCTACCAAACATGGGCTTAATATTTTTTAGAGTACAAGTCTAGAAAGTCTACCAAATATGTTTAATTTGTTCTATGATTTTGATATTTAAATTTAAATGCTCATCTTGATTACATTTGAATATTTTAGGGATAATTTTACATTGAGATATTGAGAAACAATTAAAAAATTTGATATGCTCTATATCAATATAATCACAATTCTAATTTTTTTTTTTTTCGTAGTCTTGAACATACTCACCCATATCCAAGCGCAAGTAAACACAGACGTAATGTTTGTTACCGTGTTATAATTCAAATATATATTTTATGACGTGCCATTCACATGCTTTTCTCTATCATGGGTGTCTGGTCTCATGTTTAATCGGATAAAGGGTAAATTTAATAGAAATTTGCCCGTTCTTTGGTTTTCATATGCAGCTATCATCTGATCTTTTTGAAGATCTTCTCGATTCTATTATTGTTGATGTTGCATCAGAGGCACACCGGATTGCAAGGTTAGGACTTGATCGTAACTTGGATGAAGAAGAAGAGGAATTAAGGTTGTCTGCAGAAGCCCGGGCAAGGGCATCTGATCCTAGTCATAGTGGTGAAACCAATGGCAAATATGTAGTTGATATATTTGGGCAAACTCATCCTCCAGTAGCGAATGAAATCCTTGAGTGCATGAATTGTGGCAGATCTATAATGGCTGGACGGTTTGCTCCTCATTTGGAGAAGTGCATGGGTAAGGTAATTCTCTTTCCTCTCATTCTCATTTGTTATCGAATCAACTTATTTGTGAAGCATGAATCTTGTATTTTATGGCCTTTTTATCCTGTGCCAATGTTTGGTGTACAATTTTAGATATGACTGCACAGTACAATGAATGAGATTTAAGCTTCTTTTTCTTTCTTAATATTGTCCAACCCAGCACAATCTGCCCTATCAAACAAGCTGTATCTGTTTTGTCAGATGTAATTGTATTTTTCCTCCAGTGGATACCAACATGTTTTTGGGTGTAAATACATTACTGTCAGGGTAGAAAGGCTCGGCTCAAGGCAACAAGAAGTAGTACTGCTGCACATAACCGGTACTCACATGGAAGCCCCCATTCAACTCATGCCACTCACTCGAATTCCAACCGATTGAATGGAAGTTCTGGTGTTGCAGGCGATGAATAACTCGTGTGGCACTTTGGGAGAGCAGTGATGTGACGAGATGGAACAAGTTGTCTGAGTAGTTATCTGGAGAACAAAGCTACCAACCAAATGATTGTCGTATACTAATTCGACTTTTTCTGTCCTCCTTTCAACCCCTTCAACTGCGGTGGTGTTTTGGCTATGCGGTTTGTAGGAACATAATCCTGGTTTTGGTTCATTACAGCAGATTTGTCAAAAAACTGTAATCACACTTCTATAGAGTACAAAGTTATTGGGCTTTTGATATTGGTCATGATGCTGTTGTAACAGCACTGATGAACTATATCATCAAGGTGAGAGAAAATGATTATAACAGTGGATGAGAGAAAATGACGCGTGAACACAACGCGAACGTGCCATCAATTTCGACTACAAAATTCTTAATGCAATTTGTCTCTTTTTGGGGCCAATTGTTTTGGACATTTTGGTTTGAATGTTGTTTTGGCAGATCAATTTTTTTGTTATCCGGGCTGTTCGTTTCTATTCATCCGTTTAAAAGTAGTCCAAGGGTCCATTTTGCATGATTTTTGTTTTTGTATTCTTTGTGTAAAAGAATTTTTGAAGGAAGCTATCTTTATATTTGTTTGAAAACTAACTTTTAAAAGAATTTCCTATTCTAGAAGTATTTTCAGATGAATCTATATTGGATCAACTTCTTCTAAAAATTCTTCTAATTAATGAAAACACTTTTGTAAAAATTATTCAAATGAGTACAAAAGCATTTTTTGGATTTCAAAAATTTCTTTTAACTTTTAAAAAGTCACGTCAAACATACCCTAAAATCAGTTCATTATTGGGTTCCCCTAAACCAAATAGAGAACGGAGGAATCTCTTAGATACAATGTATAATCGATTTTGTTTCATTTGATCATAGAGTTATATATGAAATATATAAACAGATAGAGGAGAATTCATTCATTCACATAGTTTGCATTCTAGGGCTGGGTTTTAAATTTTTTATGTAGTGTTTATAGGTCCGCTAACTAAATGAAACATTGTGTTTCGACCCTTTTTATGTCCAATCATACTCTACATGTATACAGTATTTTACATCAAATTTGACGTCATGTGAATTGACAGATTTTTGTACATTGATCTTAACAAAACTTTTTTTCAATCAATAGCCAAATTTTCTACAAACGGAGATGTTGTCAAAGAAGCTGTCAATCGGTGTACAATAAGAATGATTCTTTTATACCTCTAATTTCATTAATAAGACGTGACATTTTAATTTTATTTTTTTAAATTGTTGCAGTGTACAACGTTAATAGGTTTGTCTGGAATTAGCCAATTTGTAGTGTGTATGGTTTCACTTTCATCCCGTGTGTTGAGTGCGTTAAATTGGTGTATAATACACAAAGAAACACCGATTTTTAAGGATAGGTGAAATCTTGATATTCATATAATATTGAGAGACACATTCCAACCGCAATTCTCATTCATCTCTCTCTCTCTCTCTCTCCAAATTTCCATTTGCATGCCCCACTATTGGTTCCTGAGGCTGTCTATTTGATCAACCATGGCGGATGCCCATGAACCATTCCCCTCTACGAGGTATTCCCTAAATCCACCTCAAATTTGTTAGGAATAAAGCTTTGTTTATTGTCGTTCTTACTGATTGTAGGCTGCATGATTAATTAATTTTTTTTTATTTTTTTTTTTTGCGTGTGAAGAAATACCTTTGGTGGTTTGTTGAGTTATTTGCAAAATGTTAAATTTGTCGTATATTCCGAAGATTGTTCCATGCATATTGTCTACGTATAGATTGGATGAGATTGGCCGTACTTACGAAGTATTTATTGAACATTGTGATATTATAACGTATTATTACACTTATTTACTTGGTGAAAAATGGAGAACGGAGAATTGATGAGAAAATGTTAATTATTATTAGGCATAGATTAGGCTGAAATTGCTTGTGTTAAATTTTCATTGTTCTTCGTCGCCAGATTTTGTTATGATTATTTGTTCTGTTTCATCTATATATATTTTGGCTTCATGTATTTTCTTGAATGAATTCTTAAATTTCAGCGAGGGTGAGAATGCATGTGATGTTGCTGAAGAAAGTTCAGATGGAGAAATTTTTGAAGTTGGACATAAATTAATTTTTTCTGCTTCCTCAATTTCTCTTTCGGCTGATGGTAAAATCTTTAACTGAATCTAAAACTAGTTATCGTATTTTTTTTCAAGCCTACTTCTATTGATAATGGCTATCAAATAAAGCACAATTTTTTTCTGAATTGTAATTATGGATTGAATTTTAATTTAGAGTTGAGATCGTTAAGTATAGTGCCAGAGGAGACCATGGATGAATGCTCGCCTAGAGAAGGTAGTGAGGAAGAAACAGAGTCGGAAACAGCAACATCAAATGTCAGTACTTCAGATTCAGAACCTAGAACACACGGGAAATCTGATTCTCAATGGCGAGGATTCCTTCGCAAACTGAAAAAGGGACCGGCAATGCATTTGCATACGTTCCATCCTACTATACCTCATCTTCCTTCAATCAAGAAACGATCGACAAGAAAAGAAAGAAACACGCAGAGTTTGCCGGGGCTTTCTCCCGGTATAGATTCTGAAATGTTTTATTGTTTCGAAGCTTCATGGAAAAATTTCTCTCTTTTGGACCTCCAAGAAGCGACAAACAATTTCAGCCGTGGTATGTGTTTTCTTTGCTTATCTTGCATGCACTGCTGGATTCTTTGAAGCCAAATTTTACTGTTCATTTATCCCCTAGTTTTACAGTATATTAAGGAATCTGAGGGAGGTCATTTGCCTTAGCGTTCATGACCACCATAAATTTGCGCGCGCGTGTTCATTTTTGAAATGCGAACACTATATTGTGTCATTTAGCTTTCATGTCGAGATGTAAAATTTTTGATGGAACTTCATTTTCCTAAAATGTTTTGGTTAGAAAACTTGATTGGTGAAGGAGGTTATTCTGAAGTTTACAAAGGACACTTGGAAGATGGACAACTAGTAGCAGTTAAAAGGTTGATTCGAGGAACTCCGGAGGAGATGACAGCAGATTACTTATCTGAGCTCGGTATATTGGTTCACGTCAACCATCCGAATATTGCACGTGTTATTGGTTATGGGGTCGAAGGAGGGATGCACCTCGTTCTTCCCTTGTCACCTAATGGAAGCTTGCAATCCCAACTTAATGGTTTGTTCGTTACTTTCTTAAAGAAAGGGATCTGTATCTTTTCCTTTTCCTCTAAGCCTCTTCCTCGACAATGTAAAAACTAGTTTCGAGGTTTCATTGCTATCCAGGTCAAAAGGAGAAACTACCGTGGTATGTTAGATACCCTATAGCTTTAGGCATTGCTTCTGGCCTTGCATATCTTCACGAGGGTTGCCAGCGGAGAATCATCCACAGAGATATCAAATCTGCCAACGTTTTGCTTACTGAAAATTTTGAACCTCAGGTAAATGTGAATACATGAGATAGAGAAATTCCGTCAGAAAATATTTGTACAATAACTTGTAGTTTCTATCAAGCATCTTTCTCTTTTATGTGGTCATAAATGAATAAGTAATTCTTTACTTTTAGTGATTCTTGGTGTTATTTCAACATGTTGGCTACTGTTTTATCAGTTTAGCTCTTGTTTTCAAGTCATAATATGTGAAGCCATAATTCTGTATGCACTTGTGCTGTACTTCATCTTTTTGTTGTTGAATTTAGATATCGGATTTTGGGCTTGCAAAGTGGCTTCCCGATCAGTGGACTCACCTCACTGTTACACAGTTCGAAGGCACATTTGGGTGCGTGAGCTAGCTATTTCTGTTAAGAAAACTATTAAAATCCCTAACTTTTATGATTCAGTCGATACAATTATTTTAGTTATTCTTGTTTATAATGGCAGTTATCTCCCTCCCGAGTTTTTCCTGCATGGCATAGTGGATGAAAAAACTGATGTTTACGCTTTTGGGGTACTATTGTTAGAGCTCCTCACAGGTCGTCCAGCTTTAGACGAGTCACAGAAAAGTGTCGTGATGTGGGTACGTATATAGAAAAAGAAGAGAATCCTCTCTATAGCAATGTTTTTTATGATTCATTGATGATCTTCTGATAGAAATTTGTCCTGAGTTCAATTTTACAGAATTTGCTTGAACTTTGCAGGCCAAACCTTTGATCATTAGCAAAAATCTTTCTGAGCTAGTCGATTCATCACTTAACGGTGTTTATGATCCCGAGCAAATGAATCGGATGATTATGGTCGCATCTTTATGTATACATCAATGTTCAACAGAAAGACCTCAAATGAGCCAAGTACATATTCTTTCTTATAAATGATTTTATTTTTCTCTCCTGTCATTTCAATTTTGAGTTTATATAGTAGGAAGAAGCAAAGGCAAAAAAGGCTGATGTAAGATGCTATGAAACAATTACAGGAGAAGGGGAAAGGGAAAGGGAAAGAGGAGAGAAGAGGAGAAAGTACAGTGGAAAAGAGCTATTTTTCTTTTATAATATACTTTGAATGATTCCTCCATGTGATGCAGGTCATGCGAATGTTGAACGGCGACGAAGGCATCCTGCAGAGCAAGAAAAAGTTCCAAAAGAGGCCCGCACTCAAGAGGACAGGCCCATTGGAGCTGATCGAGGAAGAAGATTCTGACTTGGCTAAATCTTTAAACAACAAGACCTCGAGCGCATAATTTTACTGTATTGGGTCGTGCTTGTTGCAAATTACCCTTGAGGGTTCGAACGAGAGGCTCCAGAGTATTAGACAACGGGCTAGAATTTCAGAACGAAGAACTGTATCACTTAACTGTTTCTATTGTGAATATTGCATTAATGTGTTGAAGTAAGATGTAGAAAAAGGGAAGAGAACTGTATCATAGGATGCATTTTAAATTTTTTTGCACCTTTCTTTAGGCCAACATATCTTTTACTTTCTGAAAATTTGCACTAATTCATTGAAAACTGCTGTATATTTTGTTTATATTGAGCTGGGAATTCGTCATTATGGGTGAGAGAAAGCTCTTAATTCGTCATATAGTAAAAAACACCGGGTCATAAGGATTAGATAGTTTGATTTTAATCCTTATTTGGTCTAATAAAGCGCACCACATATGTTTTTAAGTGTTTTTCGTGGCGTAGCATACGCAAGTACTTAGTTTTAAACAAGAAAAGTTGAATGCGTTTTAAGGTATATTTCGAAGTGCTGACTGTTCGGCTCCAAATTTTAACGTCAATAGGAATAATTCCACCCAACTTAGAATTTCGCTCAACTTATATTTTTGTTTCAAATTGACCATTATGTCCAATATCTATCAAAATGATCAAATCTCGTGACATGGGCAATGGCCATACCAACCTGGTTCACAAGAATGAGTCAAATGTACATTCATTTGCCAAATTTACAAAGAATTTAGTGTCTTTTTTTTTTTTTAATTCAGATGCGGAAATATGATTTTGGTTCCGTCTATGCATTGTAGATTAGTAATTTAACCCCTTATCTCCTAGCGTGGAATGCTTAAATTGAACGCGTTTTCATCACCCGAATTATTGTTTCTATCACCAGGCTGCGAGTAGGGCTGAGCTCAAAAACTCGAAATCGCTAATCCGACCCAACCCAACCCGGTCGGGTTAATTTTGATTTAAAAATGGGTCGGGTCACGGTTAAAACATTTTCAAACCGACCCAACCTTTATCAACCGTATTTTCAAACGGTGAATTCCTCTCAACTTCAAAGCCTACCTACCTCCCTCCCCTAAGATCTCCTCTCCGGCGATTCTTCTAGACAATGATGAAAAATCAACGTACAATGTTGCGAATGAACTCATTTGGATTATGAGGTACTCATGCTTTAACAACCTTTTGTCTACTCATTTTTTATCATATTTGGTAAAGAGGATTTGGATGGTATTCAAAGCAATCTTATCCCAAGTTTTTGTGCATCTTTTTCTTTCGAATTGGGATTCCCATGACATGTAATCCGTTCGTAATTTTTTCAATTTCCAAAATTCCCAGACATGGATTCATATTACCAAATCAGTTTATGATCATAAGTTTCGGAAAAAGGGTATCCAGACTCCAGATTTGCAAAGGGTAAAATGAAACATTTGATATTAAAGATTTTATATTGAATCAATGATCAGTTAAGATACATAAGTCTATGGGAAATTTGAAATTTTTTGAATGGGTTAAAACTAATCGTGCATATATGATTTTTGCAGGTAGATGTACAATGTATTCAATGTGCACAACTGTTTTTGTCATCATATTATTAATTTTTTTCTCTAAACGTTTATATTATTTGTAGGAATGCTACTTAAAGCTATGCGAGAATCGGAAATGATAATACTCTACTTTATTATTTAATTTTTTAGAAGTTTGAATTTTGGATGAGTAGTATTTTTCTTTTTATTTATTTATTAAGTTTGGATTACTGTATATTTTTAAGTATTGGTTGACTGTAATATTTTAGTATTTACTTTTCGTGCTTAATGATAATTTTTAGTGTGTTTGGTTTTAGTAGTATGATATTAACGTGCAGAAAAATAATTATTTGGGATGTAAGATTTAATTTTTGTGTGTGAAAAAATTCAAATTATAGACATATTCTTAGTAAAAATTTATTATTTATTTTATTTTAGTCATGTGTGTTGTATGAATGACAAATATTATTTCATTGAAAATTTCTTATTGAAATGGCAAAAGTATTATTTATATTTAAGCCAATTAATAGATTCGGAAGTCTCCAATAAATTTAGTGCTTTGAAAAAAATTGGAAAGTCTCAAATAAATTTAGTGTTTTAATTTGTCGGTTCGGGTCGTGAAATGCCCAAAACCGAGTATGTTAGGTCCGGTTGGTTTTGGGCAACCCCGAATCGGCCCAACCCGGTCCATTGCCCACCCCTAGCCTACGAGATCGGTTAGTACTGGAAACGATGTTGGACGAAATGGTCATTGAAATAAAAGCTGGGAGGTAAGATTGAAATAATTGAAGTTGAGTGACCAAACTAAAACCCAATGGTAAGTTGGATAACCTCCAGTGAAATTTTCCCAAGGCAAATTAGTATAAACGT
The DNA here is from genome assembly GCA_019097785.1 of Fraxinus excelsior. Lineage (NCBI taxonomy): Eukaryota > Viridiplantae > Streptophyta > Magnoliopsida > Lamiales > Oleaceae > Fraxinus > Fraxinus excelsior. Next base: position 9,014,543 of record CM032635.1, read on the forward strand.
CGTCGTTTCAACAACGCCCAAAACCATATATATTTATCGTCAAACCGATACTTCAACGTACTACCTAATCCCAAAATTCAGATTAGAAAAATCTTTCCTCAAATTCTCTACTCTTTCTAAAAAAAATTATATATAAGCTCATGATTAAGTTTTCGAATTTCTCTCTATTTTTCCTGCTGTGGATCGCATCGATCGCGCAGAAATGCTTGTGCTCTTCTATCATTAATCCGTCTAAAGTCAAAACTGTATCATGGAAACCCAGGTATTTAATACAATTGTTTAGTTGCTGAATCAATTTATAATTCTTATTTTTTTGGCATTAACTAAGTAATAGTATTGTATTGATTGAGCGATTTTTTGAAATGCACTTCAGAGCATTTGTTTACGAAGGATTTCTTACGGAAGATGAATGCAACCATTTAATATCTCTTGTGAGTATTTCTTTTGTGCATTATATGTTTTGAATTTTACGTGTTGTGGGAAGGATTGATGTTATGTGAGCCTCGGTTTGACAAATTTATAAATGGTTTATAAAGATGAATAGTAAGAGGAATAGTAGTGGGTCAGTGTGGATAATAATGAGGAGTAATTATGAGTTTTTTAGTTGAAATTAATGTATGACTTTGATTATATTTATAAATTTGTATGCAATAGTTATGACTGAAATTATATTTATAAAGCATTTATAAATTTGTCTGCAATTGTTATGTAAATTAGGCAAAATCAGAATTGAAGAGGTCAGCGGTAGCTGACAATGAGTCTGGAAAAAGTAAACTGAGCGAGGTTCGGACCAGTTCCGGAATGTTCATCCCAAAAAGCAAGGTTCGATTTTTGTCATTCAATTGTTGCTGGATTTTCTGTTGCGTGGCTTATAAGTGTTAAGTGTATCATGCATTGATTTTTGGAAAGATTGTATTTTCAATTTTGAACCTAATAGATAGTCGGAGCTTTATTTTGAAGGTTATCGTGGTGTAAATGACCCTGTTGACACTGATGCTTTGGTTGATAAAACTTAAAAACGATCATAAATGTGTGCTGAGGAATGCTCAAATTTGCATAATTTACCAGTTAAGATGACAATAAATGAGTCTGTGTTGAACTAAATCTTCATGGAGACAACGTTTGACATTTCCTAGCTTTAAGAGCCTAATTTGAGCTAAGGTAAATGTCATCTTCATATCATGGGCTGATCTTTTGGAGAGCATTTGGCCATTGAACGCTACGGATGTTTTATAGTGAAATTATTTAAATGTGCTGCATATGTTCTAGAACATGTGATTTTAACCATCTTGAAGAGATGCATAGTACTTGGAGGGATTATGTGAATCTACCGGAATTTGAAACATATCCAATTTCAGGCCAATTCATTCTTCTATTTCATGTTTTTGCCTAAATTTAGGCTTTTGATTTTTTAGAATTTTATGCATGGCATATTCTTACTCTCTCATTTACCCATCTCTTCCTGTAGGACCCCATCGTTGATGGCATCGAAGAGAAGATTGCAATGTGGACATTCTTACCAAAAGGCATGACATATTCTTAATAAAGATGTCACTTCAATATACTTTCTTGCTCATGCTATCAACAGATACTATGAACAGCTCATGATTGTTTTCCAAATTATATTTGATGGTTTTTCAATTTTAGAGATTTGAAATATAAAGTTTGATTATTATTCTTAGTACGTAATTTTTCCTATTTCTTAGACTAATGCTGTCAACTTTTTCTTCTTCTGAAGATCTGTATGCTGCATCGTATATTACTCTACATTCTTTTCAGTAATGAATATTTTATCAATATTCAGTCCTGAAAGCTTTCATCTTTTACTACCTCATATGCTGCAACAAATGATGATGAATACTTCATAATTTTGCTGTTGAATAATGGTAGAACATTATCTTTGTGGTACAATTCACATCCTATTGTTATCAATTTTTTGGCTTTTCTTGGTCTGCAAAATCCTCCTTTCCTCCATCTATTGAGCCATAGTTCTTATCTTGTCAAAACCCTTGGCCTGAACTAAGTGGATTAAGATTTGAATTTGATCTATCTTACTTAGTACATTAGGAGGCTACAAATAAATACCATTTGAAAGAACAAGATCAATTCAGAAGTTTTTGATTCATCTAACATTACAGATGGCATGTAGAATCATATAAAAATTTGTTTACTCTGATTCGTTTTTAGTACGATTTTAGGACAAGCGGGATAAGAGAAAATAATCATGTGAAAGGAAAAACAAAATTTCAAGATTGATTGATTGTTAAAGTAACTCAGCTTAGTATTTTTGTTTCATATGTTGTAATTTATATGTACAATTGGCATATATAAGAGTGACCATCAATGTGTAATGCGCATGTGTGCAAATTAAATAAAACCAAGGTTGGTTGTCAATTTCTGTCATGATCTTGGAGTTGAACAACTTGGCATGGTACTAAGGTAGTGGATATAGCTTGTGCTTTACTGTCTGTGCAATAACATCTCAACCCAATTGTAAATGAATAGCATTGACTTGCTGACGGAACCCAAATCAGCCAGTTAAAATGGAATTAACATCATTGTATAATGTGGAGAGGAGCCCTAGTCGACCTGTCTTATGTAGGACAACCCAAATATAGGTTTCCTAGTGAGTGATGATTCCCTTAAATATTGTTTCATTATGTGTTGTTCAGTTGTCAAAAATAGTGGTGCTGAGCAGTTTTGTCACCATTGGATAGATAGTAATTAGATGTGTAAGGGTGTATCATGTTGACCAGTTAATTGGCAAGTAGTGTTTGTGTTAAACTCTTTTGACTGTGACGGGTTTGTGACAGAAGACAAACATGACATGACCATCAAAATTGCCAACCCTTGGACCAAGCATCTATAAGAAGTAAAAAGTGTATAAAACTCATGGAGTCATATAAAAAATGCTGAAGTAGGAAATTATAATATAACCAGAAAATGGAATACTAGCATGGTGCCAGTGAGAATTTTTTCAGCCCAGTAAACTGATAATTACCCAGTATTTGAACTAACCCTTCCTTGCTACAGCATAATATTGGTTACTATTTTCCTTGGCTTTGCATTTGTTTCAGTTGCTACTGCATAAGGTTGGAGATTCTTGGGCACCTTTTTTTTCTGTTCTTTTTTTTTTTTTTTTCTGTGCAATGGAAATATGACTTGTACCAAATGTGAAGGTCTGATTTCTTTCCTTTTTTTACATATAGAAAATGGAGAAGACATACAAGTACTACGTTATGAGCCTGGACAGAAATATGAACCTCACTATGACTACTTCGTCGACAAGGTGAATATTGCTCGTGGTGGACACCGCATTGCGACTGTTCTAATGTATCTTACTGATGTTGAGAAAGGGGGTGAAACAGTGTTCCCCTCCGCAGAGGTTAGTCGAATGTTCCACCTTTTAATCTTTTAGTTCATCAACTTATAAATATTTGTGGTATGTTCAGTTTTTAATTGATATATGAGGTGATTATGGTTTTATGAATGGTGGTTTCTAGTGAAACTGATTATGCATTGGTCAATCATCCTCTTCAGTTTCTGCTGTTTCTGGGGGAGAATTATTAGACTTAAATTCCTACTTGTCACAGAACATGACCAAAAGTTCATTCTCTGAATTGATCATTGTTGGCCCCTCCCACTTTTAGATGATTTCATTGTCCTTATACCTGACTATTAATTCAAAGAACTGTTCAGGAGACATCTCGTCGCAGGTCAGTTTCAGTCGATGAAGATTTATCAGAGTGTGGACGGAAAGGTATTGCAGGTGAGACATTAAATTGCATCTTAATCACTTCAGTAGATTATGTATGCCACGTCTGCAGAATGTTGTTGTGCTCATCTTCTTCTTTCATTTTTTAAAATATTACAGTGAAGCCACGGAAAGGGGATGCCCTTCTTTTCTTCAGTCTTTTTCCAGACGCAGTTCCTGACCCTGCCAGTCTCCATGCGGGTTGTCCTGTAATAGAAGGCGAAAAGTGGTCAGCAACAAAGTGGATTCATGTCAATTCTTTTGACAAGGTTGTGGGATCCAATGGGACCTGTATAGATTCACATGAAAACTGTGAAAGATGGGCTTCCCTCGGGGAATGCACCAAGAATCCTGAGTATATGGTCGGATCTTCAGATCTTCCGGGATATTGTAGGAAGAGTTGCAAAGCATGTTAAAGTTTTTAAACAGATGCCTTCTGCAGACTCCCGTCTTTTACACTACTGCATTGCTATTTCTTGTTAATTTTGCTTTCTGTGCCTCACGTCATTTCCTGATTCTAATGTTGTTGTAATAACGCCTTGCCATTAACCAATTTTTGCAGTTTCCTGATAAATGACTGTTTTAAAATATATCCTGTACTGCTTTTCTGAGACCCCGCAGAATGTGTACCTGATGAAACGCAGTATATTTATGTGCTTTATGTTTTGTAGCATTGGAATTCAAAAAGGGTTGAACCCATATTTACTAATTTTTCTTCTCTATCCTTCATTTATTTGTCTTAATTTTGTACTGGATTTTTAATTCTTGTGTGTCGTGTGCTTCTCTTAATTAATCATGGAGTAATAGTTCTTGACGTCTGGATCTTGTTGGAGTACTCGGCTTATAGTAAGAGCCAACTCCTCCATCTTCTTCTAAGTGCTCAACAACACGTTAGAATGCTTGGCCACTAAAAAGGCAAGCGATGGTGGCCGGAAGTGCTCCGATGCCGAAGTCAAGTGATGAATCTTCGAAAAAGGAAAATGGACAAGTGTTTTTTTATAAAGAGGATGAAAGCTAGGATCTCTGTTGGGGCAATTTGGAATTATAGCCAAATTGGGATGTTCAGAGAGGGAGTTGCAGGCTGGCCAGTGGCCACACCTTCTATCACTGTCAATATCGAGAAATTTCTAGCATTTTCGGAGTACGAAAATATTTAATCGATGTGTATAATATATTCATGTCTAGATCCCAGTAAAGTAGTGGGTTGCAAATATATTCATATGTATGTCGGTTAAAATAGTAACACTTGAGTACTTGAAACATCGGATGTTATAAAAGGATTTAAAATCAATTTCGTGATCTCGATTCAGTTGTCAAAGTCTCACATAATCAATGTAGCTTGTCGCATCACTTCAATCCTCAAATGAATCATACATGTTATAAGTTGCAAGAGTTTTCGACCTATGGTGGTTGCCTTGTAATTGTGTCGAGCCCGAGCCGAGGTCACTGTGGCCGAGAAGTTGCTAGCCTAGTCAAGCATGCTGACTTCTCGGCCGGACACTGCGCAAGTGTTTTGGAAGTAAAGGGGATAATGACTATAGTGCGCTCTAATGAAAAAAGTTTTTTTATTTTTTTTCTCCTAGGTGAAACGAGTTTTGGAATAACATTTTTTGAAAAGTGTGTTGTTAAAAAGTAATGAAAGTTTTGGGTTTACGTAAAAAAAAAAATTTTATTGCGAGAATGAATGATTGAAAATGAGTTCTAGAAGGAAAAAAAACAATTTTTGGATTGTAAATGAGTTTTAGGAAAATAATAGGTAAACAGGGCTAAACAGTGCAGTGTCAACAACTATCCATTTTTTCCATGATTGCACTAGGAATGTTCCTTGCCAACTAAATGATAAGATTTCTAATGTTAGGCCATCGGTCATTTACTGTTCATTTGTGAAGATTTTTTTTAAAAAGATTTTTTTTTTAAAAAAAAATCTTATTTTATCTATATCCATTCTCCACTATTCATCCAAGTATAAAGGCCCGTTTGATAGCCTTTTTTTCCATAGAACTAAGGATTTGTTTTCCATTTTTCAGTTTTTCGCTTGTTTGATAGACAAATGATTTTTCACCCAACCCCCGACGTGACCCTTTTTTCCACATTTTCAATGCATTTTCTTTCCCACCACTTTGGTGGGAAAATGGTTTTCCAATTATTATTTTTATGCCATGGAAACAAATTTTATCTCCAATTGTAAAAAAAATCTTTTTAATGGACAATTTTCATGGAAAACGAAGTCAAACGAATACTAAAAGATCCAAATTTTCAACATTTTTCAATTGAAAAATTATACCAATCAAACACAATTAATCGACAATTCCCAATAAAACAAGTTTTAGGCAATTCAATTCCCTAAAATTTATTTTCTTTCCACACAAATTTTATTCTTGCAATCAAACGGACTCTAAGGGTAATATGGATTTCCTTCTACCCATACCCACAATTGTTGACTTTGAATCTCTTCTTGCTTTTTGGGCAATCCACCATTTACCGTTATTTTTAAATGTATTATATACTTTTAAAATATACAAGATAGAAATGATTTTGTTCTACTATGAATTTATCGTAAATTATTATTAGCATTGTTAAATATATATAAAATTGAATCATGAGAAAAATAAATAAATAAAAATTAACTGGTCACTCCGCAGTTCAGAGTGAATATTCCGTACATCGCGAATTATTCACTTCGCACTGTGCAAAGTTTTCGAGTGTGACTCCGCACAATGTGGAGTTTTTTTATTTTATTTTAACAAACATTTCATTATTCGAAATTAAATTTAGGTGATGACATTTGGTTACATTTTATGCAAACTAAACACAATTTCACTTATTAATAATTTAATTCAAAAATACTAATAAAAAATTATAAAGCTCACAATTGTTTACAAATCATATTAATACTAGAAAACGTTCAATTCTAGCACAAAAAAAAAAACAACTTCATTTCATACATACACAAAATTCAGAATTCGTTTTGGGAACGTTGCTCTCGACCCCCTACGATCTAACTAGTCAGGTCAATCCCCGCCTTTCGGGTTGTTACTCTCGTTGCCCCCTTGATCCCCGCGACCTGACTAGACAGGTCAATCCCCATTTCCATAATAACAATAAATAAATAAATAAATTATGAAAAAATATATTATCTCAAAACTAATGATTTTTTGCTAAATTTGAAGTTTGCTCAACAATGTGGTATTACGTTGACTCCGATAAAACTTTAGCAATAAAACTTGACACGGTTTTATTCCAGAGTCAGTGATGCAGGCACTTGAATTATTTTTCCTCCATTTTTTTAACTTTAATATAGTGTCAACGTATCATTCCTTTATGTCATCATCTCATTTCTATAAAGAAGGGCCAATGTGGTTAAATTTCTGAACCTTTTGAGTAACTTGTGTCATCGTATGCTTTCAAAAGTTTCACTCACTTTATCTTTCCTGCTCCAACTTCATAACGAATATGTATTGTTGCTTAATCATAAACTAGCAATGTTGTTTTTTTGTTAAACATTATCATCTGTGCTTGTTAATTTAATATGCTTTTGTGAACTTCAGTTGGAAATTTCTATCATAACCAACATTGAGACATATGATCTTCTTAATGATAAGGAGCACGTACTCATGATCAAAATTGTTCGTGGTCATATTAGGCTAAAGGTACGGATTCTTTAAACATTCACATGTAATACTTTTTGTTCATTGAAGTAATATTTCAGTTATAAAACCAATAATACCTTAGTCGATTACTTTTGGTTATACCAAATAATTAGCACAATAAGTTCGAAGTATAACTGTGTTTTTAACATCTTTTATTTCTTCCTATATATTTGCAACGACTAATAATACATGTGAGGATACCGGTAAAAAAAATTCCTCTCTACACTTTTCATCTATTCTTATCCTTAGGTAATTAATCACTTTGTATATCACTAATTTCAATGAAGATAATAGAATTTTTTTTTTAATTTCTGTAGAGATCATCTGAAGCTCAGAACTTGAAGGATTCTCATGTATGCACAGAAGTCAAACTTACATTTGTATTTCCTTGACATTATGATTATCAGATAATATTTTTGTTCCCTCATTTTTTCATTAAACTTTCCTCCTTATTCAGTGTGTACTATAAATATTTTGAAACGTTAGCAAGTTAGAAAGATTAATATTGTCCCCATTAATTTCTTCCTTAGAAAAAATTTTGGCTACCAAAAACTTTTCATTTAAAACTTACTAGAATATTATCATTATGAAATTTTACTAATTGTTATGTTAGATAAAAACTTACTGACCTTTCATAATAATTTAGTTTACCATTAATATTTGATATACTAACACTATCTTAAAAATACCAAAGCCCGTGCATTGTACGGACATACGACTAGTATAATTAAAAACTGGAAAAGAAGTTACTCTGTGTTGGCTTTTTTACTTTATATTTTTCAGATTTGTATTATATTAGGAACAGATTAATTGGCTCTTTGGACCTCGACATTTCAGCAATAATTGCGACTCTGATTTGATGAAATTATGCAAACAAAATTTAGTGGTTCACATGGAGATTCCATATTGTCATATCAATTATTGAAAGCAATATGGTGTTCGAGTCCTCGAATTTATTCTTATGGCCATTGAGAATGTTACCTTGGTCAAATTTACTTTCAAGTCGTAAAAATATTTTTTCTACAAACTAAATTTATTCACTTCATTTAGGAAATAAGACTTTTTTTAAGAAATAATTTTTAAATACAACTAAGCATGCTCTCTGTGCAACATGGACAATAGCGAATCCAGGACCTAAGTTCAACTACGATGGACCCATTGACCGTCGACAATTAACGATCGTGATAGCGAGATAGTTTATTAATATTTAATTAAATAATATTAAAAATTACTCAATATATATGTAAATGCACTAAAATGTAAAAATTATATACATATGAAACTATAATTCAATACATTATTAATTAATTTTTTTTACACTTATCCTAAAATTTTCTAAACATAAATGCCCAAATCACAAATCAAAACTCATAAATGATAAATTACAACTCATAACTCAATGACTCATACAGTATAAATTATTTATCCCAAATCACGTATTCACATATTCACAATTCTCATTTCGAAGCCAAATTGTCAATTAACTCATAGAACATATTATGCATGTCGATATGAATATGATGCTTTCATTGTTCCTGTGAAGCCTAGCACTGGCATCCGCACCCCATTGTCGAGTGCTGGGTCCGTTGCTGAACATAGAGAGGTACATAGACTAATTATGGCCCATTTGACAAGACTTAAAAAGTCAGAAATTGATTCTGAAATTAAAAATGTATTTTTGAATATGTTTAGATAATTTTCTGAAAGTGTTTTGTCTTGTTAGAAATTTGTTTAGAGAAAGTTGACTTATGTAATTTTCTACAAGAAGCCTTTCGATAGGGACGCTCACTCAATGGACTTGATTCTTCTTGTTTCCTGCTATGGAAACATTAACTTATAAAATGTGATTGTTTTTCCCTATAGGAGACGGCAAGATCCATTAATCAACATTAATTTGAATATCTTATACTTACAAGTAGTTTAAGAAAAGGTTTAGCCAGCATTACATTCACATGGCATCAAATGAATAATTATTCTAAGATGACAACTAAATACCAACTGCATTTCTTGATATTATTCTTTGATCTACATTCGTTGGAATGATCTAATTATGAGATTTTATGATCCTCCATGCTCTGATTGGTTAAGTCAATTACTCGTAGAGTTGTGCTTGTTTATTAGGGGCTTGTTCGCCCTAGCTTAAAATTCAATTAAAATTGAAAATATAATCGTTATTGGGTCCCACATGTCTAATAAAAATCAACAATAACGGCTAATTTAAATTTAATCAACAATCAGTTTAGTTAATCGACCGAGTGTCAAATTTAAATATTCTAAACTTAAAAAAATTTCGACACCCTCAACTTCACCAATAATGAATCTTATTTTAGTAAATGCATACCATTGTGCCATTTGACCGCTTTTTGATACATGGAGAGAGGGCAACGATATAAAAAGAACCGTTCTTGAGAAAAATAAAATAAAAACTCCATAAAATTAAAGTCAGTTGATTCGATACATATCCCATTGCACCTATTCCAATTGGACCTTCACCAACTTCATATATTAAAAAAAGTTTGAAACATAGGGAATCTTCTGACCTTGAAATCAATACTGCACGTATATCTTATCGTGTTTAAAAGTTAATTTTTAAACATGAGTTAAGACTTACTTTTAAATAAGTAAAATTTATTAATAGAAAAAGTAATTATGATAAATCATGTTAGGTAAAATAAGTTACTTTCAAAACACAATCCAATATGCTCTAAGGTGGAAGGAAATTTTTTATTATTTTCTTTTCAATATGCTGCCCAACTAAAGGATTTGCTATCCTCTGATAGCTACAAAAATTATTAGTTAATTATTTGAAGATAAATTAAACAAATGGACTATCTTTTTGGAATTTTTTTATTGCCCGTGATTGTATTCAATTTTCGAGAGAAAGAAGGAAAAAAGTATGATCGAATATAAAATTTATCTAACTAATATTCTCAGAAAAGGAAAGGCATTTGCAAATAAAGTTGAGTGGCATCTTGAATAGGGCTGGACACAGGAATGGACCCAACAAACTATTCTAGTTTGGGTGGACGTTGATCATTCACCGTCGGTCCGTTACCTCCAATTTCCAAATCCAATCTAGATTAACATTCTCATTTTTTATCTAATCCATCTTAGAATGAATGACCACACATTGCAACACTTTAACAAGGAAAGAAGTTAGACAATTACAGCAAAGATAAAGAAGTCAAACAATTACCTATTATCAAATTTATCAACAAGACAACAAAGAAGTCAGACAATTACACGTGAAATTTTTGCATTTCATTGCACAAGTTGCACTTAAATTTCATGATTTAACATCGAACATGATATTGATAAACAGAGGACCAAAATAATTCATAAAAATAAAAATAAAAAAAATGACAGCCACAGGACCAAAAACAACTTACAGGCTAATGGTGACAGGGCGGGGGCGAGCGCGAGTGAGTGCATGAGTGACTAATTCTGCTATGGCGTTGTCGGATACGGAGTGAGTCGAGTGACAGACGGTTGTAGCTAGACGGGTGGCGGCGGGCTGAGGCCTGAGTACGTCGAAGACTGGCGATATTCGATCAAGAGAGACGAGATAGCGGAGAAGGTGAAAACTTGGGAATTTAAGGATTGATTTGGGAGAATGAAATTTAGGTTGGGCTATATATTATATAGTTAAGGATTTGGCCCAGACAAATGGCCCAATCCAATTACAAAAAAAAATACGAATTAAATGGGCCGCATTGGCCCAATTTAAAAAAATGATTGGCTTGCCAAATTGACCCAATTTCAAAACGAAAAAAAAGGCAGAGGAAGAAGACGAACCAGGAGCAGGCGTAGATATCGACGACTCGGCGGTCCTGCGAAGCCCAGCACGCGCGATCGCTCCCCCGGTCGGGTGCTGGGTCTGTCCCTGGGTGGACATGGTCCGATTCTCTTCCGAACCAAACCGAACCGAAATTTTTGAGTATTTAGTAAGTGGAATCGTTGGGTCCAGATTTAACTATTGAACCGTTGGAGTTCGGTCCGATTCAGTTCCCGAATTCCGTACAATAATTAATTCTTTTATATTTACAACAACGCTACATTAATTCAACTATGACATGTTCAATCTTAACTTTTACAAAATAACATAGTCCAATCTAGTGATATCTTTTGCACATTTTTTTGTTGAATTTTTCATATATTTGACTGTTAAAATCACAAGAGGAAGATAACGAGTTCATAATAATAGAATGGCAAAAACGACACTACGGTAAAATAAGAAATTTAGGTAAATTTTAGATCAATTTGATTAAGTTGGGCTTGATTGAGAATTGAAAATAATAAAAGCATATTTTAGATTTGAGCTAAATTAATTAGTTAGCAAATTCATTTAGAAAAAATAAAATAATTTGACTTATTTAAGATAAAAAAATAAAATTAGGGAGATTAGATTCTTATTCGGTTCTAGGTCTAGAACCGAGACCTAACCCGTCGGTTCTCAATTTAGATACCCGTTCAATTTGGTTCAGTTCGTTCAAGGCCGATTCAAGAGTTTTGTCCAGACATAATCTTGAATGTGCACACCTTGCTTTTACTGTTACTCAATTTGAATATTAAGGTTTATTGATTAGTTGATTATAATGGTTTGTGAAATGATTTTATTTTCTCAAGTAATGAATGGAATGTAATTTACGAGATATAGGGGTGATTAATCAACAAGAAGATTTTATTAGATTTTAGAGAGGGTTAGGCGATATATGATGTTGATTTTGTCTAGAATGGAACATTCAATAGTAAAACTCGCTCTAGTCACTATAGCAATTTCGGCATATTGACTCTAGTTAAATTTGGGTTCACTTTTCAATTTACTTGACAATGTCTAGTGTCATGCTTGTTCAATAAGGTAATAGAGAATCGACCTTAAATATACGTATAATAAAAGAAATATATAACCACCAACTTTCAAATCAGGATTTCAAATAGCGCTAAATTATGAAATAAAAGACAGTTTCGATATTGATTAGACGTATCAAAAGTAAATTGGGCACAATAAGTAAAAGGCTTCTCCCTAAATGGGACATGTCATGGGTTGACTCGACCTAAAGACATGTTGGGCCTTAATGTAAAGTCGGTAAAAAGATAAAAGAGAAAAATCACCTAAGAGCAAAACAACTTGTGACGAATCCAAGACTTCTTGGACGTGTCGAAAATATGAAATTGGGCCATGCTATACTAACGGTGACTTAGTGCAGCCCGATGGACATTTCTAATCTTGAAAGTAGTTGAAGGGGGCTAGGGTTCATTAGCTTGAAGGTACACATTTTTGTTCCAGCCAATATATTTTGCGAAAAATAATTATATACGAGAAGCAATGGAAGGAGATGGACAATGAGATTAAAGCCCCTGTTTGGGCTTCATTTTTCAAAAATGTACTTTTTTCAAAATTCATTTTTCAATTACATTTTTTCATAAAATAATATTACAGGTAAATTTAAATTTTTTTTCTTATTTTTAATAACACATACTTGAAAATTTTACTATTTCAAAATACATTTTTCACCGAAATTTCATTTTAATGAACCCAAACAGGGCTTTAAAGAAAAAGGAAGTGGGGGTGGAGAGAGAGATTGGAGAGGTGCAATGCAACTAGGGGGGGCTAATGGAGAGGCTCTTAAATGAAGCCACATTGCCACAATATCAAAATCTTTTCAAGGTCTGTAAATTGTGTGACAAAACAAAACACATTGCACAAATCCAGATAAGGAAAAGCAAAGCAAAAAGAGGAAGAGTAGACTCTAATTTTGTACTACACTAGGCAAATTTTTGGATCTTTCTCTCTCTACTCTGCCAACACATAATTCACCAAATCCTCTGTTTCAACCATTCATAGCCTTTTATATTGCAGATTATCCTTCAAGATCTGCCAATCCCAACTAGTCTTCCTTCACAATTTTGTCTTTTCAAGCAAGCCCATAAGACGAATCATGGAGGTGAATCAGATGCAGAGGAGTTTCCTTGAATACACTGCTGCTTTATTTCGGGAGGTAAAATAAGGGAAATTGTAATTTTTTTCTTGATTTTGAATATATGATGTAGTTTTTGTTTGTTTTATATGTTTATTTGATTTTTGATTGGTGGGTTTTTGGTTTGTAGGGATTCTTGGATAGTCAATTTAGTCAGCTGTATCAACTTCAAGATGAGAGCAACCCAGAATTTGTGGTTGAAGTTGTGTCTCTCTTCTTTGAGGATTCTGAAAGGCTTATCAATGATCTTTCCAGCGCTCTGTGAGTCTCTCTCTGTGTCGTATTTATTTATAAATGTATGTATAGGGATGCAGGGGCTTTTGATTCCTTCTTGAAATGTCAACCTTGTTAAGAAAACCAGTTTTAACTTCACAATATGAAGACTCGTTTGAGAAGCCAAATCTTGACATCTCACTAGTAGTGTAAGCTTTAGATGGAGCGAATTGCTCGTCTTTGTTATTGGGGTTATTGTATATGTCTTCTTGCAGGGATCAGCCTAATGTGGATTTTAATAAGATAGATGCTCATGTTCATCAACTGAAAGGAAGCAGCTCCAGGTATCATAGATTTCTTGGTTTATAGAAATACAAGCTTACAAAAGAAAACTTTTTAGACTATCAGAGCCGAATTAGCATCTGTAGTTTGATCCTTTTTTGTTGAATTAATATTATTATTAAGTAAAATTGCCTGATATTGATACAAAATTGAGTAAAACTTTTAGGGTTTCAGTTTATCTGTCTGGACTCATCATTGGTAAAACATGTGCTTTTTATGACAAATATTAAGTGCCACAATAAATTAGGATAATGTTGATAAAAGCCAAGGAAAAAGAAGCAAAAGCGGTAACGATTTGTTTTTTATTTATAGATTGATATGGATATTACTGTTTTGTGTTGTACTAAAGATTGGTGTTTGTGATATAACAGCATTGGTGCTCAAAGGGTGAAAAATTCTTGCATTTCTTTTCGCAATTTCTGCGAAGCACAAAATACTGAAGGGTAAGAATTTCTTGATCTCCCTCTGCCCCCATATTTTGCTAGACGAGTAGAATGAGAACTCGTCTGAACGTAACATTTGAACCTTTCGAGATTAAATGAGGCCTGTTTTGCAATGATATAGGTGCTTGGGATGTTTGCAACAAGTTAAACAAGAGTATCTGCTAATCAAGAACAAGCTTGAAGCTCTGTTTCAGGTGAGTTCACTTGTGTGTTTTGATTCTCTTTCTTAATATTTCAAATGTAATTTTCTTGCATTTTAAGATCCTCCTCTGCCCCATATAGGCTTATCAGGTTGCTATTTACCGGGAACAGGTTATTAAGATTCCAATTATCTTGATAGTTGGGAGAGGTTTTTTCTTGTGGAAAAATTTCAAAATTCTGAATCCTTCTGGTAACGAGTGTTGGAATATGAGGAGTCTATTATACTATACACTTATCCCAGCAATCATGTGTATTGGCATAATAATCCTACTGTAGAAAGGACTTTAGATGGCCGGTTTTGAAACAAAAACTGTGGACTCTTCACTAGGATCCATTTGAAAAATATAGACTTTCACTTTCAAATAGAAAAAGAATGCCCTGTCTTTTCGTGTTGCGTCACTTTTTTCCTCAAAATTTGTTTGACCGGTTGATTTTTTTTTTTAAATGATGCTTACCGGTAACAACTCATGGACATAGCTCTCAATTTGAGGGTCAAACACTATAAACTCGTCGTGTTTGCTTCATGTTCTTTTCATTACGTTCTGTCTATAATTGCTCTTATAAAGCCTTAGGCCTTTAATTCCCTTTAAGATATGCTCCAGTCCTAATCCAAATTCTGCTTCTTCTTTTTTAACAGTTAGAGAAACAGATTGTGGCAGCTGGTGGATCAATTAACATGGTGGAATGGATTAACTAACAATGCAGAAGCATGGGAAATATATTAGGTTCTGTTTGGAGAAACTTTTCTGAGTATTTCTTTTCTTTTTCTGTAAATTACTTTGTTAAGCTTATGCCACTTTTAGCTTCTGAGGTGCTCCTTTTTATCAACAACTTTTATGAGACTGATATGCTGCATCTTGTTCTGAACTTGGAAGTTTTAGTGTTAATAATGCATTATGCTTATCTAATAACGTAATCGAAGTTTCTCTTATTCCCTAACTGTATCAACTTAGGATTCCATGCTGGTTAAGGGGATTGTTGATAAATCTCCTAACCCGTAGCTTTCTGTTCTTCCTTTTGTATGATGAAGGAAAGGAGACGATGGGGGCTGACTGGGTAGGCAAAGGGAAGTATGCAAGGCTTCGGGTGGCTGGGGATCTGTAAATTTGAGTTACAGGAGGGGTCTGTGGGATAGGAGGCTGACCGTTGATATCTTGCACTGTTTTAGAACCTGGACTGAGCCGGCTGTCGGTCTGGTCTGGGTCTTATTATTTCAACGCTCAACAAACTCTCCGAGAATATCGAACAACCCGCTAGTTTTTGTGAGCAAAAACCGTTGACCAGAATTCGATCAGAATTTGGTTGGTCTCTTCCCTTTTTAAGCTTCAATTCACCCTTTTTTATAAGAACGTTTTCAAGAAACTATCTAAATACCAAATACTTTCTATTTTGACAGAATCGATACTTAAAAATAGACTCGAGTAAGCTCTTACTAGGTTTGACTCTACAGATTTAAAGAGTTAAACTCACCCTTCATTTTTATCTTATAACAATTGTATTGAATGAACTAAACTTTTCAATACTCTATTTCCTTAAATTATTTTTGCATTGATTGACTATTGGCATATAAGAAAAATTATGTTAAATAAAAGAAGAGAAATCTACAAATGTTTTTTGAAGAAAGCAAAATGAAAAGCGAAAATAGAGAGCAGAAGTGTATACAAAATTTTATTCACTAAATTTTACTCTCTATTATGACCAAAATATTCTTAAAAAAGTAAAGAGTGGATGCTCTAAGAATTATATTCTTCAACCAATTTAATAAAAATTTCTATTGCAAATTGGCAACCAATTTAATACGACTATAAGGCGGTTTGAGTTTCATTTTATTGTAAGAATGTATTTTAGAATAGTATATTGATGAAAAATGTGTGATTAACAAATAATGAACAGTTTTGGATTAGCATGCAATACTATTTTATTGAAAAATGTGTGGTTGAAAAGAATAAGTAGAAAAATATATTTTGAAAATAATTGAGATCAAACAAGGCTTATGTATATTTGCGTGCACATATATAATCTTTTTAGTTATTATATGTTTTTCAATATTTTTCAAATTATATTTCTTTAGTCATATAGTCATTTTCCTCTAAGGACATCCTTGCTTTAAGTCAAGAAAATAGTTAAAAAAAATATATCATATACGTCAAAAAAGTCACATTCTTTGTCGTCAACTTGTCCAAAATATCACGGTCATAAACTTATCCAAAACGTTACTTTTTCATCAAAACGTCACATGCTGAAAAATATTATATATATATATATCCTAATGTTCTAAAAATTAATAAATTTCAATTTGGGGGAAAATAATAGGTATAACTAATTTTCACATTTCATTAATTATTTTTAATCAAAACTTAAAACTTTCCCTCCATTGATGAATATATATTTTTGAAAGAAAACTGACACAAATAGCACTAAACATAAGTGTGCACCAATATTTAACATTCCTTAATAGACTTTCAATGCTTAAGTCGAAGGTCTAAAAAATGTGTCAATATCAATAGCTGGATCATTTTAGTTCTATTTCAATTAATTTTCCTTTCCCTCAAGAAGTCATTGATAAAGATGTAATGTAGAACATGATAATTAAAAATTAAACTATTAAAATTATAGAAAAATATATAATTCTGATAATAAATTCATCGAAATGTCCTTAAAATTCTAGATAGAGTCGTCGCATGGTACAATTTCTGAACCTATTTGTTTGTGTATGTGGTCCTCGAAATGCCATTCCAAAGTGAACTATTAATAAATTGTAACCTCTTACGAAAATAATTTAGAGTTGCACAGTAGCTAAGAAAGTATAAACTTGAATTTTGAATTACCATTGCCAGCAAGTTCTTAATTCTAATTTCTAAAAGAACACTAACTGTTGCCAAGAAAAATGTAATGCAAATGTAGACAACAGATGTCGAGCCTACTCACGCCAACTCAAGCAAGTTCCGACGCGTTTTGACCGAAGGACCGGTGAGAGAAGGAGAAGACATAAACGCGGGAGAGGCTTTACGATAGCAATTGTTCCAATTTTTCCTGATGAAAAACCTGAAAGTTGCACTTCAAAAATCAGTGACTGGTTTGGAGCATTGATGATTAAGATAGTCTAGAATCCTTCAAGAAAATGCTAAGTTACAAGCTTACAGCTACCACAAAGGTTTCGCTTGCATAAAATCTGATTCTGTTTATTCCCGTGAACTGCTGGAATGCCATTAATCAGATACCAATCTGAACAGCATAAAATTGGCAAGATTACATTCAAATTCTTTCTGAAGTCCCACCCTTGCCTGCAAAAAAAAAAAATTAATTTTCTCAATTGTGTCTTAAAACTAGTACAATTTTCAAGTTCAATTCCAATTTGAAGAATCTCACCAGCCATCTGGTGGATTCTGGGATAAAGAATATACCAACGAGCAGGAGAATGCACGGAGCAAGTCCTTCATATCAGCAAAAGAAACACCAAACTGTTTATAACTAGGTCCCTCAAACTCATCACTATATTTTTTCTAACACGCTGTTTCTTCTGTAATTTGAGATTGTAACGAGTCGAGCAAATATGAACTCACCGGTTAGACCCAAAGCTCGCTACGTTACAACTGTTCCTAGTAAGTATGCAACAGAGGAACCACGGCTAAAAATTTATATGAAATGCATATTTGGTATGTAGTACTGGACATGACTAGATAATACAATAAAAAGTTTTCATTATTAGTACTTCCAAGTACAATCCAATTCTCCTACGTGTCATGTGTTTTTTCTGTTTGCCTGATTAAGTGTTGCGAGTCCTCCACGGAGATTTTTTGGTGCTATTTCAGCTATAGAAATTGGAACCTGTTAAAGTTTCAATTAGCAAATGTTAATGAATCAAGAATAAAAGGACTCTTAGGACATGTTTTAATCATTAAAACAAGAATAAGTACCACATAAGAAAATATTCCTACGCGACCAAGATTTTTTAAGAATATACTAAATGCAAACACGATATTACGACTCTGGAATACCTATGTTTCTGGTAGACAGTCAAATGGGCTTGAAAAAAAAATGCATTATACCATAGAAAAATAGACTGCTAGCCATCCCCTTTGACCAACTCGGCCAGTACAAATTGACCTATTTTTTATTAGCTTTAGGGTCTATAACGAGCAATCAGCTTATGATAGCACCAAAAGCGGACCCTTTAGACCCAAAATTGGATAAAAGAATTCCAATTTTATAATTTTGTCAATTCTATAATTAATTCTAATCATGCCTTCTACTACTATGTTATTGGCCTAGGTCCAATAATAATGAGAAATGTCCTATAATCAAATATTAATGGATTTTAAAAGTTCAAAAAAATCAAGGTATTCTCGACTCAGATTTTAATATATTTCATTAAATTATAGGTGTCCTCACCTCCAATTTCAATAGATTATTTAAAATTCTAAGTGTCTCAAATCACCTGTGGAATTATAAACTTCTTTAATTGTAACAATTTTACTAAATTTTTAGTATATTTGAAACTTATAAATTTATAAATATCAAAATCCTTAGGAATTCGAGACTTCTCATATTTCAGTTATTTCGAGTCAACAAATTCAACGAATAAGGTTATTAATAGGCACAATCTATCATATGCAATTTATGTGATGCTCGATCTGGATTGAAAAACTCAATTGACTTTTTTATATTAAAAATGAATATTATTATATAGGATGTTGAACTTTTTAAATCATGTTAAACGTCACATAATCTGCTTAAAATAAGTAGCACTTATAACAACATTATTACTCAATAGAATTCTATTAAAATTTAAAAACTTAGAAATTTTGTTGAATTCTATTCAATAAAATCTACAAGAATACAATAAACTCGAGTTGAGTAAAACTTGGATTCTTGCATCAATAGAAGTACAAAACTATAAAGAATTAACGAAAATAATAATGGTAGGCAAGCGCCAAGCGACTGCATTACATTTGCACCCGGGTCTAAACCGGGGTTTCTTGCCGTGGACTGGGAAACCGAGGAAATACATCAAAATACCCAGATGACCCGGTCCATTTTCCAAAATAGCCGTTGACCATATTAAAAAAAAAAAAAACTAATAAAAGTGAAATTGTAAAAATCATTTTTCCATATTTACCCTCACAATTGGAAGAGCAAGGTACTAGCCGACGCCGATGCCACGCCGACGCCGACCATCACCGACGAGGTTGACTAACCGACGCCCGGACTCCAAGACAGCCATTTTCTATTGAAGAAGGTTAGTGAATAATACGAATTTTTAAAAGAAAGTGCTGGTAAGTTTTTGAATTTTTATTGATTATTTTCGGAAAAATACTTGTAAATATTTGATTTAGGGTTTAGATGCGTGAATTTATGTGTTTGGGGTGAAATTTGGGGGTGGAGATCGTCGGAAATGGCGATCTCCGGCTGCCGGACAGACCGAGAGAAACGCTCTGCGTCAGAGCGTCTCTCTCTTTGTCAAATTGGGCCCAGACGTCGTCTAGGCCCAGATTGAATCTGGGTCCAGATTCCGTCTGGACCCAGATCCGTCTTGGCCCAGATTGAATCTGGGCCCAGATTGAATCTGGGCCGTCTGCCAGGCAGCCCGTTTTTTTTTCTAATACAAAAATAATTATTTATTTGATATTTAATTTTGTAAAATATAAAATATTATTTAATAATAAAATATTAAATATTGGATTGTTTATTTAATATTCAATTAATTATAATTAATATTATAAACTATTATTTTACAATGAAATATTAAATAAAAAAATTAAAGAGTTTTAAATTACTTATTTAATTTGTTTACGAAAAAAAAAAATAAACGATTTAAAATATTTATTTTAAATTTACTTATTGAAATTGTTTATAAAACTTTAAATAAAAAATAATAATTGAAATTTTTTTATTTATTAGTTTATTTAATTTGTAAATTTTAATAATTTGATTACTATTTAGTTACAAGTTGTTTATGTCAAAATAAAATATTATTTAATTGTAAATCACAAAATATTAAATAAACAAAATAAATGATTTCTTTGAAATGTTTATTCAATATGTTATTAATAATGATACTTAAATATTATATAAAGAATTTAAATAAAAAAATTAATTATAAATTCTTCTTTTACACTAAAATAATATGAAGTGAACAATTAAAATTTTTATTTTAAATTATTTATTGAAATTGTTTATAATAAATAATGACATATGCATGTAAAAGAAAAAATAATGAAATATTATTCTATTGTTTAAATTATATTTGATATTTAATGTTAAATTAATTTATAAATATTACATAAGCAATTAAATTTATTTTGCAAACAACTTGAAAAATTCACGAATAAAGAGTGTGTAAAATATAAAATATTATTTATTTAGTTATAAATAATAAACTATTAAATATTGGATTGTTTATTTAATATTCAATTAATTATAATTAATATTATAAACTATTATTTTAAAATGGAATATTAAATAAAAAAATTAAAGAGTTTATTTGAAATTTACTTATTTAATTTGTTTAAGAAAAAAAAATAAACGATTTAAAATATTTATTTTAAATTACTTATTGAAATTGTTTATAAAACATTAAATAAACAATAATAATTGAATTTTTTTTATTTATTAGTTTATTTAATTTGTAAATTTTAATAATTTGATTACTATTTAATTATTGTTTATTTCAAAATAAAATATTATTTACGCCTAAATAACAAAATATTAAATAAACAAAATAAATGGTTTCTTCCAAATGTTTATTTACTATTCGATGGTTTATTTACTATTCTATTAATAAAATATTCAATTGACGATTAAAATAAGAAATAATTTGATATTCAACTGATTATTGCGGATAGTAGTGAATATAGTTTAATTTTCTCATAATATGTTTTGTCTATTATATCTTGTACATGATGCTAACGTTTGAAATTTTGTAGGATGAATTATCAGTTGGACGATGTGGTGAGACAGATTTCTGGCAAAGTTACAGCGAACTGTAACTTTGCTATTTTTACAGTGGTATTAGATTTGCTCGACGAAGAGCACGCGGATATATTGAGGCGGTCCTACTTATGGTCATTGTATTCATTGCGCAACGTACAGTTTTCTGGGCAGATACTCGATGCGTTGCTATGTCGGCTGCTCAAGCCGGTTGACGGAGATGCACTTCATTTCAATCTTGGGGGCAAGGTGGTTAAATTTTCTATATTTGAGTTTGCCATGATCACCGGATTGATATGTTCAGGCGAAAATGCAGCACGGGCCCGTATTCCGAGGAACAATAGGCTATTGAATAAATATTTTCATGGGCAGGCGGCGGTCACTCCTGGGCAATTGTTAGATGCAGTCAGGGCATGCGAGGATATGTCTGACAGGTTGAAGCTGGGTATGGTGCTTATCGTCGAGAGCGTACTCAGGTGTCATCACAAGAAGACGTCGATCGACTTTTTTCATTTGGAGATTGTTGATGACATTGAGCATTGATCGCAACATTAGTCCAATAAATCAATATTTGATAGACATGTGCAGGTTGAAGTTAGCTTGCGATTTGTATGAATCCAAATGTGATCCTTAGTGCTGTTGACATTATTCTTTTATTGTAAAAAATGTAAATATTGTTATCGTTAGTTCTTAATTTAAATATTAAATGAATTAACACGTCTATATATAATTTAATATTCAATTAAATATGAAATATTATTTTGTTAAAATAAGTAAACAACTAAAATAAGCAATTAATTATGTTGAATATTTAATGACAATAAATAAAAACAAAAACATATTACTTCGTTATAAAAATTAAATTATTACATAATATTACACATCCGTTGAATTGTTATGTAGAGGAATCTGACTTGTACAAAATTGACGAGTATGCCCTGTTGCGCCGCACCTGCCGCACTTACGAGGTCGAGGAAATTCTCCAGTGGATGGTATTCTAGACGTCCGTCTACGTCCCGAAGCACGTGGTCCCACTATGGGTGGCAACAAATTATTAAGTGGAAGAATGTGGTCGGGAACTTCCCACTCGACTTCATTTGGTAGAGGAAATATCGTTTCAGCATATGCCGATCTCCAATGATCAGTCATGTAATAATGACTGCATAAGGTGTGCGGAGGAAATCTCCTATGCATAGCCACTGCCACCGCATGCATACACGGAAAACTCTCCAACTGAAACTTTCTACATGTGCATGTGTTATCATTCAAGTCCACGATGAACCCGATATTACTGCCACATCTCATGGAGAAGCGAAATTGATCCAGTGGTTCCACCAATACCTTCCTCGCAACCTCTAGAGTTTTGAAGATCTTATCTTCCTGAGCCGGAGTGAGCACACTTGTGTAATTTTGGGATTTTCTCATGTCGGTCATGAAACCACTGCTGCAGCTTGTTACGAATTTGCTCAATCATTGCGAGAATTGGTAACTCTCGATCCTTCTTGAATAGCGCATTGAGCGACTCAACATTGTTCGACGTCATCATGTTGTATCGACGTCCTGGAAAGTGTGATCGAGCCCAATGTTCGATCCCCATCTCTGTTAGATAAACCTATGCAGCATGTGATTTACACTCTATTTCGACCATGAACTTTTCAAACTCTTCAAAACTGTATGTTTCTGCGCTCTCCTAAACAATGGAACGATGCCACTACCCTGAAACTTCGTCTTAAGGTTGCCCTGTATATGGTATATACAATAACCGTGATGTGCCTCGGGAAAGACTTCGGCGATACCATTTATTATTGACTGCCCCCGGTCAGTTACAAATGCAAGGTTATCGACGTCTCCAATTACTTCTTTCAACTTCGTAAAGAATCAACGCATCGCTAAATCATTCTCTCCATCGACTATACCGAACGCAAGAGGGTAAATTTGGATGTTGGGATCTTGACACGTAGCAATAATCAACTTACCTTCGTATCTAGCCTTCATGGTTGTACCGTCGACTAGAATTACGGGTCGCATTGCCGTACGAAATCCTCGAATGCACTGTGCAAGGGCCATAAAGAAATACTTGAAGCGATTCTCATCCTCCGTATCAATATAAAATGCTGATCCAGGATTAGTTTTCTCCATGTTACGGCAATATCTAGCCAATTTAGCGTAACTTTCCTCGGCCGAACCCATTAAATCCTCCAATGCGCATTCTTTGGCCTTCCAGGCTTTCTGATAGCTCATGACCACCCCGTAATCTCGTCGGAAGTCATTGATGATGTCCGAAGGTCTGTAGATCGTTCGTGGGTCCTGAAACTTGTCCTTTATTTGTCGACCAATGAACCATGCCCGGGCTTGCCTGTGATCATTTCGACGAATACCCACTTCGTAAGTATGTTCCCATGCATACTTACGAATTACAAAGCACTCATTCATGTCCATTTTTGTCGCTCGCAAACGCCAGTGACAACCGTCGTCAATGCAGACAATTGTGTACGTTGACTTGTCCGATTTTTTAACTTTAAACTCAAAATTGTTTCTTAAAGCAATCCGATGCACTGCTTCCTGCAAATGTTTTTTTGTTTCGAACAGTTGCTCGACATATACATCTTCATCATCTGGAACTGTACGGGAACAATTAGAAGTACGTGTATTGATCCCATCTTGTAAACTCGACCCATGTCTTCGATTGGATAAAGCAATCAAATCATCATTCGTAAATTCATTTTCATTCTCGTTGGAATGAACCATCGAGGGAATCATGTGCGTATTGGTGAGGTGAGGAACCACTGTATAGGGAATAACCACATCATCCTCAAGAGCTATCTCCACTGTGTTCCAAAAATCATTCACATTACGATCCCCTCCATCGAGCTCTTCATGTTCACTATCGGGGACATTCTTTTTCACTAAATTTACGCAGAGATGAGTAGTCATGGAAAATTGGTTCAATGCAAATAGAGCTTTCATGCAATGTTCAGATGTAACCTTTACACGTGGAACTGGAATTGATGAATGTTCGTTGTTCCATAGAAATCCCAATTCCATGTCGTATTGGGCGGGATCGACATTGAGCATATTCTGTATCTCACTGTACATTTCTGCATACGACGTACTCGATGTTATTAAAATCGAAATTGTGCCATGTATTTCACTTGTCCATTTCCAGGCCCATTGACCATTTACATCCTCTTCAAATTCACCAAAGTGAAGAACTGGGACTGCAACCGATACCATATTTGCTGCATCAAACAAAATATTTTGTTAAAAAAGAAATTAACGGAAATTTTTCAACCCGGACGTGCGAGGGTGCGAGCCCGCACGCCCGGGTGTGCTGGCCCGCACGTCCGGGGCCGGACTCCCCGCACGTCCGTGCGTGTGGCTTCTCTGTTTATCATCAAATTTGTCTGAAAAATCTCATACACAAGTGAAATTTTTTGTTCGTTTTTATTAAAAAAATTATATAGTTTCATTTAAGAACATAAATTTTTCATATACATAGAAAAAAGATTTAAAATTTAATAAAATGTACATTATAATTTAATCGAAGCCCAATTAAAAATACGTAAATATACTTACCGATTTCGCTAATGGCTGTGAATAATATTTACTTGTTGATCGTTTGATAAATTTGTCTGTTTTCAAGTTTGAAACAGATGAAAAATGAAACTGTTTTTATCTGTGTTGGAATAAATCGATAAAGAAAGTGATTTGATTTTAAAATTTTAAGTGGGAAGTGTTTGCCCTTTTTTATAACTTAAAAAAGGGTATTATTGTCTTTAAACATTAACATATAATTGTAATTGTATATTATTTTAAGGGTAATTTTGTCATTCAACCTCAAAACGGCTATTGTGATGAATGTTTAAAAAAAATGGGCAAAATGTAAAACGGGGTTTGACGAGGGTATTTTAAAAAGTACCCTGGGAAGCCCTACATATCACTCTCTCTCCGGTGGATTTTATTGCCATTGCCGCAGGTAACAGTCTTCTCGTTTCTCCCGATCCGTTTCTCTTTATATTCGCACGCACCTACGTGTTTTATGTGTGACAAATGGTTGTTATTGTTCCTCTGAGAGAACTTTTTGTTATAATGTTTTCTTTTATATTTACTTATCAAAAAAAAAAAAATTCTTTTATAGCTTCACAATTTTCACTTAGTAGTGTTCTCAAATGATAGAAAATTGATTTTCTTTTTCAAGTTGGGAGGAGTAGGTTTTTTGAGAGTGAATTAATCTTTTTGAAATGCCAATTTTCAAATCTTTTTTTTAATTGATTATAGATTAATTTATTTTTATCTTATTTATTTAATTTAATTTTGTTTTGTGTTGTGCTGTGTCGTGTTGGTGGAGGGTTTCAGAGTGAGTGATTATACTGTATATGTGATACTTGAAAAGCTTACATGACTTCATGTGTTTGAATGTGGAAAGCTGAATTTCTTTTTCTAATTTGCTTGTTTAGTTTATCCTCAAAGTAAGAAATGGGTGAGAAGAAGAAGGCTGGTGCAATGTTGGTGAGGCTTGTTTCGGCTGCCGGGACTGGATTCTTCTACGTGGTGAAGAAGACCAAGAGGCTTCAAAGCAATCAGATAAAACTCGAGTTTCGAAAATATGACCCTCGGGTTAATCGCCATGTACTCTTCACTGAGGCCAAGATGAAATGAGCCAAACTCCTCTTTTCCTCATTGAAGGAAGTATACAAAATCAATCAATTGATTTATCGAGAGTGTGTTTCTAGGTTAGTATTACTTCTCTTTTTTCGCATTGAATAATTTCTCAGATAAAGTGGCCTGAATATGGCTATTTTATTGAAATTTGACTTTATTAATGGTGATAAGCTTGGCTTGTTAGAGGTACCTTGAAATTGGATGTTTTATTTTGTTGATTGTGGCCAATGTGCTAATATGTAAAAAATGCATTGAAGAACTCAAGACCAAACAGTAAAGAACAATCCCTGATAAAGATTGAACATCAAACAATGATCTTATCAGATAATAGACCGCATAATCCATCAACACTAGAGGAAGATGACACTATCAAGACATGCATATTACATGGAGCCGACTGGGTGAGGTTAAGTTGAACCACACATTAAGTCTTTGCCGAAACATTCAAGTAGAGTTTTCTCCGGACATACCCAACAAGCTTCTCTAACAGAACATGATTTGCCTAAAGTAGAACTTCTTCCTACTTGGATAGTCCCAGAACCGTTTATTAGTGGCAACAATTTCAAGCATGGGAGAAAAAATGCATTACTCAAGCACAACTTTGTCAAATTATTTACTTGTTTTGTGGTAAACTGAAGCACCACAGTACACTGTTAATTTGACAATCAAAATCCATCAAATGTAGATTCTTAGCCACTACATGAACATAATTGAATCTTTTGGAAAATTGTATCTTCCAGTTTTGTTTAGCAAGGCCTGTAAGTTCCCACGTTGATACCGAAAGGCCTGGATCTACATGTGCTGAAGTTCTGATTTCTACCATTCCTAAGGCACTCTTGTCGAAGAAAATTTAAAGGAAGAGAGAACAATTACAAAAATATGAATAATGCACATTTAAAAGTGAACATGCTTACAATTTTCAGAACTAAATAACAAGTTATTTATTATTAGCCAAAAGTATCAAAAGAATGCATGTTATTGAGCTATGAATCCTTTGATATCTTTTGGACTAATCTGATGAAACAAAGAAGTAACCAACAATACAGGAAAAAATAAAAACAAAAAACGTTAACAGTGACAGATTTTCTCCTTCATATGCACTGGGCAAAAGCAATTTATGGGTTGATGATTGCTCGGCAATTCTTTCTGATTTCTCCTACATTCCCAACCAAAACTTCTATAGCTCCCATTTTCACCATTGATTTACTAAACTGGTCGAAAAAGCCCAGGGAACTTCCAACTGTTTCACGATCCCAGCTGAAGTCGGGTTCATAAGGAGGGCTGCATCGGACTGGAATAGGCCCTTGTTTTGATTAACAGTGGTGAAATAACGAGTATCGAACGAAAGTGAGCTTCGAGGATCTATTTCCACAGTTGTCGCAGGATTTGCTTGATTAGAGCGCTGTTCTTTTAGGGTTTCAGCATAAGTTGGATCAACAGATGGATCATTATCCCCTTTTCCAGTGAAGTTAAGCCTCCTAGAGAAAGCTCCACAATGAGCAACGCCAATGGTGTGTGCACCTGTTTGCACAAATATAATTGCTTTAATAAATAATTTTGTTGGTCATCATATATGTGCAAGTGCGCGTGCATGTTTGTGCACGAACAAAGTCATTAGTTCTTATTTCATGTTCGAGTATTTTATGTTTGATATGCTTGTATCTTGATAAAAATAGCTTAAAAATACTGCTTATTTTATATGAATTTTAGAGCATGTTTGTCTAAGCTTAAAAAGTTTACTTTTAAATATACAAGTTGCAAAATAAATAACATTTTATAAAGTTAAAAATAAGTAAATTACTAGTTGGGGCAGTCTTGTAAGAGTTACTTCTATGAAATTAAATTTTGTCCACTTCAATTTTTTCTCTTTCTCTCTTTTTTTTTTTTGAAAAAATGGTGAGAGATAGAGAGAGAAGTCATCGAAGCGTGTCTGGAGACAAAATAGGCTTAGCCGAACATGCTCAAGCGAAATTAAGCACAGAAAAGTCCATCCAAGTCATTATTTCTCGAAAAATGCTAATACATCAGTACTTTCACGTATTATGGGTGCCCTTTCCCCTTCCATTTACCCCATGTTTTTTAGCGTGTCCAACTGATGTATCATAAATGATATGGGTCGGATGTAAAGATATATTATCATTTTTGTATATTGTGTGGATGATCCAAAGTGCAACTAATAAGTGTTTACCTGATAATGCTACAAGATCATTGATGTTTAAACCTTTTTTCTCGAACAGAGTTTGGAGGGTCTGAAAATCTGAAAATGGTGAGGGTAAGTTCCCTGAGACATGAGATATAAGAGAAACCCTACCATCTCTTCTACCAGTGAGCACATCCCACATAGGTCTCTTAAACTGAGAAAAAGGAAGGGGTTAGAAATGAAAATAGCTAGAATTTTTGGGTTAAAAAACCATTTGCTTAGCTTAAAAGAGAAGAATACATGAACTTACAGGAAAAGAAACAGCATCACGAGCAGCCAATGCAAGAATATCTGCACAAGACACAATTCCTGGGCAGACTCTCTCTATTTGAGATTTGATATCATCAATTGCTTCAAATCCACCCAGTGTTAGATTCGGTCTCGCATCCTTTTCAGATTGATTGGTTCCGACTGTGTCCAGAAGTATGGATGCATCACATCCCTAAAAATTTCGATATCATACTAGTGATTAAATGCGGTTTTGTCTATATATATGTGCATGTGTATGTGTACAATATGTAGATGAGTGTGTGAGTGCATTGGGATGCGCACGTGCTAGAGTTCTCTTATGATTGAAGACATTAATGATTTCAATGAAAAGGTTTTATGGGATTATCTGTTTAATTTCTTCCATTATGGACATACCCTAACAAAACAGTCGTGATAGTGCATCCGTAGGAGCTTAGCACCCAATGTAGGGTCATTCCGCGCTTTACTCCAAGTAATTTGCCTCACAATCTGCTCAGCTTGTGGACACCGTGTAGTCATATAAAAGTTCTCTCTCAACCCTCCTATACTAGAACCCATACCGGCTCCGGCCACCACCACAAGGGACACGATGAGGGGAAAGATACATTCAGCTCTCATTTTCAACAAGGAAAAATAGCGAATTAGGATTGATATTACAACCTAGTACACTTGGGATGTGAGAAGAAGATTTTAATGTACACAAAATAGACTCTTTGGGAGTTTCTTCATATAGGCATGGAAATCAGGGAGGATTGGCTAATAATTGAATAGAAAAATAAATTTATGTCCACTTGTGGATTTTGTCAAAAACTTCATTTAAACCCGTCACATTTTGTTTCTTGGAATCATTCTTTTGATTCTCTTAACAAATTCAAGCTAAATAAATATTTAAAATTTTAGTCAGTTAATATTTTTGAGCAATAAACTATTTTATCAATCTAGAGCACTAGTTTATTGCACCTTTGACCACACTTAAAGCTATGGATTTTTTTTTTTCGATAGCATGCACATTTGGAAACTCAAAAATGAGAGTGTTCTGGGCATTTTAACTTGAAACTACACTATTCATATCTGAATCGGATTGAACCAGAAAATTTGGTTCTATTTCAGTTAAAATAGAATCAGTTCCGAGTCTTAATAAAAAAAAAAAAAAAAATCAAGATCCTAGTCTGATTATCAATTCTAGCTACATAACTAAAATTTGATTTGGTACTAGATATATATTTTTATTAACATCTCAATTAAATCAAATTTTATATGGATTTACATAAGAATTTAGCCTCTGTTTGATGGTGATTAAAATTAGATTTTTAGTAGATTTTAATAAAAGTTTTTGAAATGTGTGGTTAGAGAGTTATGGTAATATTGATTGTTTGACTTTAACTTAAATTAAAATCTGATTTAAATCAAGGGAAAAATTTATAAATCCTACTTTAAGTTTATCGTATTTCAAAAATAACAAAACATTTTTTACATTTCAAAAATCAGATTTTTGACATATATATATATATATATATATATATATATATATATATATATATATATATATATATATAATTAACCAACTCACCTCCACCACCCCCGCCGTTTTGGCAATCGTCCGGCGACTACTCCGATTTCGGCAATCGTTCCGGCGACTACTTCGATTCCGGCCACTGTTCTGTCGACTGCTCCGATTTTAGTGAATATTCGGATGATCGTTCCACCTTCAATTTATTTCGGCAATTGTTCCAACTCCCGCGAATATTCCGGTAACAACTCAGGTCACAGCTCAAGTCACAAGTCACAACGCATACTTTTTTTTGTTTATAATGATTAATAACATAATAATGCTCATGTTTCACATTTTTGTTAATAATCACGGGTTATTTTCAAATGGTCACAGCACAAGTCACAGAATATATCGCACATGGCGACAGTTCCGGCAACTCCGATTTCGACGACTATTTCGATAATCGTTGCGGCGACTTCTCCGATTCCAACGATTATTTCGGCAACAACAACACCATACTTTTAAAGTCACATATTTATACAACATGGTCACAAATTATTTTCTGAGGCCACAATTAAACAATTAATGGTCACAAATACATAATTAATTGGTCAAATATTATTTTTAAAGTCACAAATCAAAAAAATTATAGGTTACGAATTATTTTGAGATCACAAATCAAAAAATTTATACGTCACAGATTATTTCGAGGTCACAATTCAAAAATTTTACAGGTCACAATTTGTTTATCAACCATAGATCAAAAATTTGCAGGTCACAAATCAATAATTTTACATATTATTTTATTAGTCACGGATCAAAAAATCACAGGTCACAGTTATCTATCAGTCACATATTTTCAAATTTGTTGGTCACAGATTAATTTTTAGTCACAAATTGTCGAATCTTAATGTAACAGTTAGTCCATTATTTGGTCACATTTGGCCATGAATCACACCACAGATTCAAACAACTGTTGCTCACACCGCACCACACCACTAGACCATCTTCTCCTCCGCACCACCACCATTAAAAAAACACCGCCTCAGCTGCCTACAAGCCGGCACCACCTCATCGTCAAACCGCCGTCGCTGCCATTACCTTAAACAAATCAGCCAATCGCAAAACACCGTCAACACCACCACAAGACCACCGCCATCAACACCGTACCCACAACACCACCGCCATCGCCACGGCCACAGTTGCCCACACAGCCAAAACTCACCATAAGCGTCGCCATTGTCACCACACACAGCCTAACCCATACTCCACTATCTCCCAGCCCGTGCCACCACCAACACCACCAGTCCACCAGTGTCTCCACCACCACCCACAACAACAAAAAATGCAGCGCCTCCACCACTCAGTCGTGGACCGCACCGCACATATCCTCCACCCACCGCACCGAATATATTGTCCACCACCGCACCGCACACATCCACCACACACCGCACCACCACAGCACTGCACACCTCCAAACACTACTCAAAAAAAAGAAGAAGAACAACAACAAATCTGTAGCAGCGGAAAGGCGAAGCGGCATCGGCTCCGTCGTAGCGGCGATTTGAAAGTTACGGATGGGCTTCGTAGTAGATCCATACCGTCTGCCTCGTTTGACGTCGGTGATATTGTCGCCACCGAGCAGAGCCTCTACGAGGCTAGCCGCACCTCGAATATCAGCAGCTCTATAATCGTCATACCGCCTGCCTTGCTCGCCTCCACGAGTATATCACCACTATCACGGCGCCGCCGTCCCTTCCACACGGCCAACACCACGATTCCACACGGCCAACACCACGAGAGAGAGAGAGATAGAGAGGGGGGGAGTTTAAGACGAGAAATTAGGGATTAAGGTGGGGTGGGGTGGGGTGGGGTGGGTGGGTGGGGAACTTTGATCAATAGAGGTACTGCCCAGGGGCGGCCCGACAGCGTCTTGACCCCCATCCAATTTTTGCATCTCTTTTCGGAAGACGGTTGAGTTTTCCTGTATATAAATTAATTTTTATAATATTATTATTAATATAAAATTAAATATAAAAAAAACTTGTATCTATATATAAAATATCTGATTTTTGAAAATTAAAACTTGAAATCTGATTTATGAATCTTGAAAAGTAGGGTTTCATGTAATTTCCACTTAAATCAATACCAAACATGGGCTTAATATGTATGTAGAATAATTGACAGTTTATTCGTTAGCTTACAATTTACAATTTATTTGTGAAGCACGAAAAAATCAGATCGAACGTACCGAGCTAATCGGTTTTGGTCCAGCTCGTTTCCTTTCTTTCTATATATATATATTTGAAAAATGCATAGATAACATAATTTCAAAATATATTTTCAAATTTGATGAATTTTTTTTTTTTAAAAAAATGAGGCGGTCACATTTTGTGACATCTAATAAAGATATTGTGTAACATATATTTAATCAATTTCGGCCAAATATTCTAACACATTTTAATTATGAAAATAAATAGACTAACATGTCTTACTCTTAGAATAAATGATCGTGGTATATTTGAAATCTCAAAACTAATTTTAAATGAATGAAAAATTGTAGTCCAACATTGGAGGAAAAATTCGAATTTGAACTAAGATTGTCGCTCAAGAGATAGTCCAATACTAGACAAGCAACAGAGTTTTTATTTTTGACGCTCCGACGGTGCGCCAACTACGGGCGAGTGACGGATAAGGTTGCCACCCTTCTTAAAGGTTGCTGAGTTTTGGGGCGTGTCTTTCCATTCACAGCCTCTCGACCTCTATAAATTGGATCCCTTGAGTGTCATTTATGCATCAAATTCATATTTTTTAGTCTTACATCAAATATTCTTGCAAAAACTCCTCCAAACTTTGCATTCAAAATTATTCCTTGAAGAGAGGAAATTTCATTGAGTTTGTTATTGCACTAACGTTTGAAGTGCTTCTACTACAATGAAGTAATTCATTTTATTTTGAAAGAGAATTGCAGTTACTTCGTTATCATCGTTGTAGGACAAATTTGTCTTAAGGAAAGAGTATTATCACTTGCCTCGGATCTTTTTCATCCATTCTTTTTTTTCTTCATCTTCATCTTCATCTTCATTTCTTATTTTGGTTCTTTCATTTTTCATTTGTGGTTTAACATCGTTTGTGTTGTTAAACTTGTGTCTGCATACAAAACAACATTTATACCATATCCCACAACACATATACATCTCCATGAGTCTACTGGTGGCCTAAATTTCGGTGTTCAAACTATTGGTTGGTTGGATCATATCCTTTATGGTTTTATTTTGACTTTGACATTTTGCATGAACAAAGATTGTGATTACTCTAATAAAATTATTTTATTGATGTCAAATGAACAAATTCGGTTAGGAGCTAACGCACTTTTCACATAAAAGTCCTCATTTTTCTTCTAAAATATCCCAACCTTGTAATATATATAATTGTCTCATAACAAAATCATTAAGATTAGTTTGATTGAAAAAAAGTTTTATGCAATTAAATTGTTTTGAACTTATTTGTATGAAATTGTCAATTAAATGTGTGAATTACCTAGATAATAGAAACCTATCTCCATAAAAAAATTATTTTTCTTATTTTTTGAGGAAAAATATGATCACGTTAGCAACTTTTAAAAAGTATTTTCCATGAAAAAATGATAATCAAACACTCCAAAAGTATGAACTTTGGTGGGAAAATAATATTTTTCATGAAAAATAAAGTCATTTAAATACACACTATGGGTACGTTTCATCGCAAGTATGGAATTTGCATGAAAGAAAATAAATCTTATGCAATTCAATTGCATATAAATTGTTTGTATGAAAATTATTAATTAGATGTATTTGATTGATTTAATTTTCAACCTAAAAAATATTATATTTATTTATTTTTATTGGTGAGTAGATGAGAGAGAGAGAGAGAAAAAGAGGAAATGAATTACCTGGAAAATATAAATCACATATTCTTAAAGAAAATATTTTCTTTGTTTTCAAGGAAAATATTATCACACGTCAAACAGCACAAAAATAAAATATTAGGCGAAAAAGTTACATTTTTTATGAAAAATATTGACAATTAAACGAGCCTAAATGTTTTAATAACATGGTAATCCCAAAATAGTATCCGATGGCATGTGCACTAATGCTGGTCCAAATTTATTTATGAGAATGGAAGCAGAGATTCCATACTTTTTACTGAAATTATAACTTATATCCTAATCTTCAATTTGTGACACTCACGAAGGTTAAATTATTGTTAGTTGACCAAAAAGTTGACTTTAACCATATTTTGATTATTTTTTAAAAGGGTACATAATAATTTTATTTCAAATAAACAATTAAAATAAAATTTATTCAGGAACTTTTTTCTCGAAAGAATCCATTATAAAATTCTTACTGGAAGTTGATTTAGTTTAATTCTCAAGATTCCGGACAAAACTATCCATATATGCAAGTATAGTTCATTATAGAGGTGTTAAGACGGACGGGCTGGACAGACTCGTCAAATCGGCCCGGATCGACCCGGGACCGCGGGCCGACCAGTGACCCGAGCGGTGGTTCACGGGCCAAAGAGGTGTGACCTGCGGGTTTAGGCTTCACGGGCCGCGAATAACCCGCTGGCCCGTGAAAAAAAAAATCAAAAAATTTTCAAAAATCTTGCAACTCATGAAGATTGATTGGAAAACAAAAATATAATTTTTGAACAACTAAACTATAGTTAAGTAGGTGTCAACCCAGTTGGATGTACTTAAACTATAAATTATAGTAAAAGTAGGTGTCAACCTAGTTGGGATGTACTTATACTATAAATATTTGATAATAGTAATTAGACATGCATTTAGTTGTTATTTGTTTAAGTTAAATTTAACTTTGTAAAGTTATAAATAATTCATGTAACATTAAATTTGAATTCTATGTAAAAATTTCTTGATATAATTATGAATTTATCATTTTGTTCAATTCTTAGTTTACATTTAACAAAAAAAAAAAAATATTTTTGCTATAAATATGAAAAATTCTATATTTTTATAATTTTATTTATACAATTATACGGGCCAAATCGGAACGAACCGCGACCCGTGACCCGCATGGGCTCGACCCGGATGAGTCAGTGAGCAGGCCTGGGTTGTAGTCCAAAATTGTGAGCCGACCCGTAATCGGTTCGGAACCCGCAATGGGCGGACTTTTTTTCACGCGGGCCGTTACCGACTCACATATTGGCGGGCCAACCCAGCCCGGACCACCCGGATTGACACATCTAATTCATTATGTCGCCTTTCTTTTCTTTATAAGTTATTAGTTAACAAGGAAAGATTAAAAAAAAAAAAAAACAAATAATGCAACCTTGATCGCATTATTGATCATGTTACACACACATATGAAGATTGAATTAACGAGTATCGATGTTCACTTTATGTTAAGTCTCGTTGACGTAATATATCAATTCCTTGGTGAATAACAAAATTAATTCAAATGTTAATCTCAATTTCGAGGTCAACATATCCTATTGTACCAGTGCCTAGGGGTGAACGAGGCTTGATTTGGAATTTGTGCTATATTTTCAACTCAAACCATTTCACACAATTAGAATTTTCAAAATCAAACCAAACTTTTTATTTTTCAAACCAAACCAAATCATTACTTGCGATTTTGTTCGATTTTTAATTTGCGATTTACCTATCGTTTGTATGTTTTCTCCACCCAAATCATTCTTCACAACTACAAATTGCATGTTTTGCCAAACATACCACCATACTCTCCAAAAAAAAAAAAAAAAAAAAAGACAATTTTTGGAAGTGAAACAAATGCTAAAAATTATTAAAAAAATATAGTGCAAATTTTAACTCAAGAATATATGTACATTTGTTTAACAACTTAACACATCACAAATGACACATAGAGTGCACTAGTTATTCTCTTTTCTTGGAAAAAATGTGGATATCACAAAGATGGCATGATTAACATTATTTCACAAACAGCATAGGTAGATGAAAAATACTTACTTCAGCAGCTAAAAGAAAGTCGAGGTTTTAATCAATTCTTGTGTTAACAATGCAAGTTTCAAAGACAAAAACGAAACCAATTTGAAACAGTTTGGTTCTGTTTGAGCGGAAAAATACAGGTCCATATGGATCCGAACCAACGATTTCAAATCAAAGAGTTTAGTTCCGCGATTTTTTTGTGCACCTCTACCCGTGCCTGCATAATTTTCTAAAAATACTGATTTTTCTATTAAAAAAATGATATAAAATAAAATAAGAAGAGCCCATCGACTCGCTCTTTTTAGTTCTGATTACATTTTATTTATGTTTAGGAAAATTGTTTTTTCAATCTATAAATACCAATTTTTCTTCAACGTTTTTACACAACCTCTCATTTTATCCCCATTTTCAAGGTTTTCACTTCGCATTTCTTCTTCCTTTTCCTTGTGGCGTATTTCCTCATTCTTTTAATTTTAAATAGTTGGGTTTGATTTCTAATCGTTTCTTAATTATCAAAAGCAAATTGTTTTAAAGTAAATAATTCCCACATATCTCGATCTACAAAATAAGTATTTTAGTTGTATTGCAAGAGCACAAGACTCTGGGGGGAAGTGAAGGACTAGCAGGAGAATATGGTTATATGAATGACAAAAAAATTCGTTCAACCCAATATTTGTGGGCGGGGATTATCAGTCTAATCGGGTAAACGGGATGAGGACGGGAAACATATTCCCCGCCCCGCTACCTAGAGTTGGACATGGGTCGGTTCAGTTCTCTTTAGAACCGAACCAACCCATAATTTTTGGATATTTAATAAATGGAATCGTTCGGGTTTAGTTCGGTTTGATTCCGTATCATAATTAAATTTTTTAATATTTACAGCAACACTACATAAATAAAACTAATGACATGTTCATTCGTAACTTTTACAAATTAGCGTAGCTCAATTTAAACATACAAATAACAAGGTGTCCATTGTCCAATAAGATTAATTCAATGTATACAAATACCAAAAAGTAGATACTAATATAAAAATATCGATGATCTTTATCAATAATTCATTTACTTTAAGCAATTTACATAAAGAAAATGAAATATAAATTAAAAGTTATAAAAATAAAATATTTTTAAGTATTGGTAATACTTACCAACTATTTGATTTAATCAGTAGCTACCACCGTCAGTGAAATGAATGAGCTTCAAAATCAATTTGGGAATGTGAACGTAGGTTTTAAAATTATCAAATTATTTGAGTTTATACGGGAGTGGGCGCTGCTTACCAAATGAAATTGGAATGGAAAGGGGAAGGATAAGGCCCAAATGTTGGGCTAACAAAAAATTAATTTGACTGGAGTTGGTTGATTTGTTTAATTAATTTGTTAATTTGTTTAGAAAAATCAAAACAATTTAATTAATTCAATATAAAAAAATTGTTTAGATTCAGTTCTTATTCAATTCGTCGGTTATTGGTCTAGAATCGAGAACCGACTCAAATCCATCGGTTCTCGATTCAGATACTTGTTCGGATATTTAACTTATGAAGAACCGCTCGGTCCAATTCGATTCGATTTGGTTCGGGTTCAAGTTCGGTTTCGGTCCAGTTCGATTCTAGAGTTTTGTCCATCCCTACCACTACCGGGCCCGTTTAAAGTTAATTTTAAATTTAAGTTTTTTATCGAACAAAAATAATAAATTTATCATTATTTTTAAAGTAAACATAAGTTGTTTTTAACAAATCAATAAAAAAATAATAATATTTACTAACTAAAGACATAAAAAAGTAAAATCAAAAAATAAAATAAATGGGGCAAGGGCCCCGCCCCCGCTTCGCTTTAACAAGAATGGGGTAAGGTAAAAATTTCGACGGAACGGGGTGGTAATGGCCCACCCATCTCGTACCTGTCATGTTGTCATCCCTACAAGAGAATAAATTGGTGAGGGTACCACATTATTGATAGTATCGAGATGGTAACATCTTATTGAAAAGAGACTACGCGAGTAAGAAGTGGTAAAAGTAAAAAGTAGGATAGTCGAGCAAGGAGGAGATGCACAATGAAGATGGAAAATGAGAATCACAAGGACAAGAGTATATTAGCTCCTATTTGGAATCTATTTTATTTCAAAATGTATTTTTTTTTCTTTTCAATTACATTTTTCAATAAAAGAATATTACACGTAAATTCAAAAAAATTTCTTCTTTTTTAACTACGCATTCTCCAAAATAATCACTATTTCAAAAGAGAGCTACTACATTTACAGGGAATTTTGCCAAGGTTATACACGGGGGACATTCAATTTTTCATTGATAGTTGGCGCACAAAAAAAAAAAAAAAGGGAAGAAGAAGAAAAGAAAAATTGCCAATCAGGTGTGCTAGAGCAGCACCTATACGCTGAGAAATAATTCATTTCAAAGGGCTCCCTAAAAATTAATTTTAATAGAGCCCAAACGGGGCTTAGAACTATTATGAAAATTTTATTCTAAAACTAATTATTGGTACATGCAATGCACGTATAGCCCTAAAAGCACGTATTCAAGAAGCCGAATCGCATGCTTTTAATAGTTTCAGTAAATCTAGAATCCTATGCAAAAGTAAAAATAATGAAGAAAACCATTCAAATCGAGGAGGAATGGTGTTCAAAATCAAGAAAGGAACAAAAAAAAATGTAAATTTACCTAGACGTATCCATAAAATCATTTAGAAAGAAACATAAATGAATCACTAAAATAGTATATTCATAAAAGTACTTTCAAGTTTCGGTGTTGAACATAACTCAAACGCAGATACTTTGCTGCCAACAATAGATGACTGTTTTTTCTTTCTAAATTGGTGATGATTACTTTGTACATTAGAAATATGAAAGGACCTTATATTAGTCGTAGTAAGATTACCTACACATTACACACATCCACAACTGCATAACATGAACAAAGAGAGGTAAGATAAGTCGTTTCTAAGCTCACTTCCGATTTTAGGTCTTTTATTGTCCTGGTAAAGCCCCCAGGCAGCGTGAAAAAATAAGCTTGAGGTCATCATCCGATAGTTAAATGTCTTCTTCCGTTGATAATTGAGCTGAATCAGAAAGAGATTGATTAATATTCCCAGGATGCATCAATGGTACACCAAATCCTATCATTTAGGTAGGCGTATCATCTTTCTCTTGTGATCATTCTCATTTTTACAAATTTCTACCAAATCCTATCATTTAGGTAGGCGTATCATCTTTCTCTTGTGATCATTCTCATTTTTACAAATTTCAAAGAAATTTGTGTTCCCGATCTTGCTAACTCTATTATGACACGAATGTGAAGGCATTAGAAAAAACATGTCAGCTAAATCGAAACTGTAATAATTGTTAAATCTGAGAATCAATTAGTAGAAAATAAACAAGTATCATTTGGAAAAGACTTTTAACTTTTCATTCTGATTATTAGTTTGGCATGTGAACCAATAATGACAACATTGTCAAGGCTTCCCTAGCTTATTCTTAAATCAAGCACATTGTCAATAAAATACCTGCTGCCATTTCTGATCATGGTCAGATCACATAAATCGAAATCGAAAACTAAATCCATGTTTGGTGCACATTTTTAATCCAAGAATGCATTTTTTAGTTTGATGTGACGGGGAATATATGGTTAAAAAAGAGGAACTATTATTGATGTGATGGAAAATATTATTTTATTGAATAATGTGTGGTTGAAAATGAGAATGAAAAAAATAACGCGGCTCAAACAGGGGCTAAAAAAGGAACGCACAGAGAAAGAGTTGGAAATTGGAGAAGAAAAACTCCTCGCAAGAAAAGAAAGAGGATGTCGGCTAAGAGGTTGCAAAGAAGAAGAGATCGAAAATATGAATAGATTAGATTTCTATACAGAAAGAAGAAACGGTTTTAACCAGTTGAAAGAGTGTTGTAGAGTGGAGATGTTCTTTTATGCAAGAGGATGATAGAGAATGGTAACAAGTAGGAAAGAATGTGGAAAATACTGCAACCCACTCTATTTGGCGTGTGAGAGAGTATTTCTGTATCGACCACAG
The DNA here is from genome assembly GCA_019097785.1 of Fraxinus excelsior. Classification (NCBI taxonomy): domain Eukaryota; kingdom Viridiplantae; phylum Streptophyta; class Magnoliopsida; order Lamiales; family Oleaceae; genus Fraxinus; species Fraxinus excelsior. The sequence goes on from CM032635.1 coordinate 9,054,665, forward strand.
CTTACAGACAAGTAGTGTATTTAATGAGAAAGAAAAATTGCAGGGGAAATTGACGAAGGTCGTGTGGAGTAGATTTTTTTTATTTATTGGTAAAAAAACCACTCGAATGAGGCAACAATTTCCTACAAGTTCACTCATTGAAAGGACTTGTAGGTCCAACTATGTATTGGCATTATTGTGGAATTCTTCTCAAGAAAGCAATAAAGCTAAATGATAGTAGTGGTTGGTGAGGAGTCTAAATCTTATAATTGATAATTTCCTATTTTTTTGGACAGAAGAAAACAGTATTTTACTATTTTTCGAACAAAAAACACCCAAAAAAAAAAGACATTTCGGGTTTTTTACAGTTCCAAACTCAGAATTACACCCATAGGCGGCAAGAAAACAGCAACCCGTGACGTGGGGCCAACCCACCTCACGTCACCTGCCTTCCCTTTATCTTCCGAGTAAAAATCAAGAAGAGAACCCTCGCTTTCCGTAGTCTTTCTTGTATAGAAGATAAATTTGGATGATTAAATCTTTTTTCTGGGTTTGGTTTTGTGAATTATTTGATTTAGAATAAAGAAATGGAAAACCCCAGAACAGAAGATGGGGTGAATAATGCCATTTCAGAGGATAAACCAATGGAAGCATCTTCGACATCAACATCACAGGTTAGAATATTTATTGAGGTTCTATGGTCTTTTTGAAAGAAATTTCTCTGGAAATTGTGGTTTTTTGAGCTGAGTTTGCGGAAAGATGGGTTCTTTGCTGCTGATTTTTTTTTTTTTTTTTTTTTTTTTTAATTTGAGCAAATTTTGTGGATGAGCGAAAAAAATCTTTTATGTTTGAAGGACCTGTCCTTAATTTGTTTGATAAATTTGTTCTGGATTCAATACCCCCGCCATGTTATGCAGGTGGGTGATGGTATGGATTTTACTTTTTCTTGGTTGATGATTTAATAACATAATTCATTTGATGGTTGTTTTGTGTGAATGATTGGTGATGCGTGATATAATGTGATTCTGTATTGTGTTAGTAAATTCTTTCCATATTGAAGCAGTTTCCACTAAATTTACTAATTCTGATCAATCTAAGAATACGTGCTTATGCATAATTTGGTGGCTTGGCCTACTGCGCCATATGGATCCTGGGTTTTAGTGAAAAGTTGGGATCTAGTACTGAACTGAATGGAGTGGAGAAATATGTTTTGTGTAACTCAAATTTATTGGGGAAAATGCCTTAGTTTTTTTTTAGCCAATAATATATGCTTTGTTGAAAAAAAGCTGTAAGGCCATATTTCATGTTTGTTGTGGTGATACTTGTGTTTCTATTCACGTGATTTAGACTCTCTGCAGTCGTGTTACATCAAGTATATGTTATTGATGTTGAAAGTTTGTGCATTCTTCTTGTTGATATTCAGCAATAATGTTTTATATGCTATTAATAGTCGCTCAGTTTAACATATGATTTATAAACTCTAATTTGATAAAAATAAAGTAGTATTCTAAAAAATTAAATTTCTCGCGCGAGTCTAAATATCGCATTTGATACTAGTCACTTTTTATGATGGCATTTCAGTTGATAATCTGTGTTACGAACAAATTATTGTGAGATTTCATCTTTTTGTTCCTCGACTCTTCTTATGATGTTCTAGTAATATTCAAGGTCTCTGTTGATTCATCATGGTAATGCTTAATCACATGTTAAAATCAAGTTGTTGACTAAATTGGAAAAATCAAGATAATACCTGACCTTTCCCGTGGGAAAAATAAAAAATAAAAAATAAAATGAACATCTCAACCTGCTTAGGGATCCTTTACATCTTAATATACTGAGTGAACTAGACAACTTAACCAAGTCCATTTGCAAATTCTGTGAAAATGGGAAACTATCAAAAGGTAACACTACATTTGGATACGTTTTGTTTATCTTATTGTTAATATAGTGTCCCATTAGATCGTCTTGCACTTCATCCTTCTCGTCTCTTGACTGATAGAGACTAGACAACGCATTTTTCAATTAGATCCTTATTGTTAGCATTACGTGGGTCAATTTTTTTTCTTTTAAACCTCTAATGTTGATTCTGTTTTCTAGTTTATTTACCATGCTGCTCGTTGTGAATCTTATGTTGGCGACAAATTGTTCATGGTTGTAGGTTGATTCTCAAAATAGGGAGTCCAGGAATATGATTATGAATTCAAGCCGAATTGCAAAAAGTTCAGATCTAACCCTTCAAATACCTCCAAGGCCTGGGGGTTTTGGGAGCAGCCGTAGCGGCAAAGGTTTACTCCAGTCTCCAAGTGTCTTAAATGGAAATTCTGCAAGCGGAGGCTTTCTTCGGGCTCTAAGCTTTAAGAAGAGGGTCACTGCATCAGATGGCGAAAGAAGCTCTCTCCTTAGTTCAGATCCTAAGGCTGAAAGCCCCCTTTTTGCCAATCTCATGACCAAATTTAATTGGAAAAGGTGTACTTCCCTTCCTGTCACTCCTGCAACAGCCCCGTCACCTCAAGTTAATATGCCTACATCAGCAAGGACTCTAAGCGAAAGGCCAAAGTCTCACGTAATTTACTACCTGAACTCCAACTTTAATTACTAGCAATTATTTATCTCATTTTGGATGCTATATATTCTCGCGTAGAAGTTTGCTTCAAATCTATAGTATATTATCACGATTATCATTTTTTGAACAATTTTATCCAAGTTATATTTTGACTATTTCAGTAATACCCTTTTGAGCTATTAACTTATTCATTGATTATATTATTAATTTATTCATTGATTTCTCCCTCTTTATCTCCATTCAAAATTATAAGCATCACCAAACCCAATATTCACATATTTAATTGATTCATTGATGCATTCATCAGTTTGCCTATTTGTTTCTTCATGATTATACAAGTTCTATTCATATAAGGAGATATCATGAAAGGGGATCCTATCAAAAAAAAAAAAAAGTTTTGATTCTCAAAAAAAAAATATCATGAAAGGGGATCAAAACCCAAACCTTCGTCCCTCTCCCCCTCCCTCTCTCACACATGCATGTGCTCCAATTCCAAGTTGAGAATCCTTGATCCCAAAAATCATGCAATTCTTTACCATCCAAACATCCTATGCAGAGTAACCATATTGCTCTAGAAAAATAAAAACAATGTCCCTTTGTACAACACCATCTTTCTCTTTTTAATGTCTTTTTACGGTATATACTTTATTTTTATTTTTAAACTACAATTCTTTTTCCCCGTTATGGTTCCCCATAACGTATTTCTTTCTTTTTCCATTAGATCTAGAAATGTACTGTCACTGATTTTTTAATTTTATGCCTCTCTCTCTCTTTTTTTTTTTTTTTTTTTTTAAATCTGCCATTCCCATCTAATTGAAATAATTAAATGATAGAAACTGGATCTATATGGAAAATCCATAATTCCATTTTAACAAATCGAACTCAATATCTTGAAGTGGGTAATGGTAAAGAATCCTTTAAGTTCTTAAATTGTGCATGTTTATGTTATCCTGAATAAATATATATTTTTTCGAATTTTATCGATTAATTGTGTTGCCTATGATATTAACTTTTATCCCAAATTTTTTATTTGATTCGAAAAAGATGTAATTGCTCTGGATCTTCCAATAAATCTAACAATGACTAGATCTAGTGGTGGAAAAGGGTTCGTTTAGTCAATTCCAGTTTTATTAGAAACAATGCTTAGTTTGTTGTATATGTACGTGTTTAGGATACCAAATATATGAAGCTTAAGGTAGAGTGTCTCACCAAGGTTTCTTTAATGAAATATGGAGCCATTGTATATGCTTTGACTAATTGCATATAGAAAGCTATCGAGGAGTTGTGCACTGAGTATTCATCATCAACTTCAATACTTTAAGGGCTTTCAACTTTTAGCTACCTTCATTTCAATTACTTTTGGACATCAAAACAAATAAAATGTTCTCATATATATGCGTTACCTGATCTCCTTTCTGATGAAAGTTTAAAATCAGCTTTTGGTTGAAACTATGTTGGAATGAATGAAGGATTGACTGTGTTAGGTAATAAGCTAAGCAGATTACAAATAAACTGTGAGGAAGCAAGACTACAATATTCGAAACTTTGGCTAGGCAGAAGAAAGCTAACAATGATAGAGTAGAAAATAGAAACTTGGAGTTCAAGCCTGTGTCAGATTGTGGTTTTCCGGAATTGGACAATTATGCTTGATATTTGACTATTTTGAATAAAATCAAATATTCTGAACTTTATTCATTAAGCACGTGTATTTTTAGTTAGATCGTTATCACACAAGTGTAAAGTGGTAGAACCAGCTTTATTTTTAATAATTCTTAGCCTCATATTGGGCTCCATTATTTCATATTTTAATGAGGAGAATAGTAATTTTTTGGAGAATGTGTAGTTAAAAAAAAAAGTTTTTAGGTTTATGTGTAATATTATTTTATTAAAGAATATGCCGTTGATAAGAAGAGAAAGAAAAATGAATTTTAATTTAATGGGGGCCAAACGCAATCAAATGTTTCTCAAATCAATTTTAATAATTCTTAATCTTTCCCAATCAAATGTTTCTCAAATTCTAAAATATGACTTAATCTTTGAGTTATTGCTTTCTGCAATCATAATTACATTTCAGAAAAAAAAAATGTTTAGATTGCTTATTCTCAATATTGACCCAACATAAAAAAAGTAGCATTATACAAGACTTTATAAAAAATCTCAGTATAACGTGCAACACAGTTTACAATGACTATTATTTTTTATAAGACTGGTATCATAAACATTATAATGCCGCAGCATGCATATGCTATGCTTAACCATACTTTTGAATTTAATCCTGAACATGGAAAAACTGGATGCTTTTGTATTTAGCTTTATTTTTCTGTTTGATTTATTTGCCTATTTCCTTTTAGTGACTCCATATGTATATCACTAGTTTAATGAATTTCTTATTAGTACTTCTGATTCTATGCTCGAAACATGACTTATAATTTTTTAGTTCCAGAATAGTTTTTTCTTTAGTCCGCTAATCATATTTATCAGTTTGTGTTTTCTACATGTTTACTTTGTTAGTAAACACTTGGGCCAATCTTGTTCAAATGAGAAGCTTGAGATTACTCTACACAGTAACCAAGTTATCCAAACTGGTTCTGTTCTGTATTTCTTCCGTATAAAAGTTTGATAAAAATCCTTGATCAAGCTAAAACATCCTGGTGGTTTTAGCAAACGGGGGGAAAAATTGGATACAATTTAGGATTTACTAATAAATTAAATAAATATCCTCCGAAAGATTGAGAAATAGTTCCATGATAAGGTGAATATGACGTGTTTTCTGTGAGGAAATAACAAAACTACTTGTGCTACTTGAGCCATTAGTATATACCCTAAAAATTGTTTTGTTGTTTGTGATCATAAATTTCCCTTCGTTCTTATGTGGTGTTTACTGGTAATATGATTCTATTATTGATAATTTCTGTGGATATAATTTTCATAGCTCTCTTTTCACCTGTGTTCATTATTCAATTTTATGAAATTGCTCTGGGACATCACAATTGTAGTAAAGATTTTATCTATCCGTGCTATCTCTATGATTAGTTTGAATCAGTTCTTTCTTGCATCATCAGATCCTCAAACTCTAAAAGCTAATTACCTTATCATATATTTTTATAATGCATTCCCTGCGCCCATTTCTGCTTAAATTCACAGTTTGTGGTAGTAAAAAGGGAAATTATTAGTTATATATGCTTGGAGATGCATCATATGAGGAACCATAGGAAAGTGCAACAAACGGAGAAGATGAGATATAGTAATCTACTTCTGCATATATTTGTTTCAGATAAGTGCTTCGCAAGCTACTGTTTCGAGGTCCCTCTCAGTGCCAGGGAGGAATTTTGTTATTGTAAGGTCATTATCTTTTGCTACCCGTGAAAATCAGGATCCAGACGCGGACAGTGGTATGTTACGTGCATATGTATTTGGTGATCTAATTTCCTCTTTCAGCTCTCTTTGATCACTGATCAAACCTTTATGGAAATACTCTGTACCTTAACTAAATCGCTTCATTATCCTAGTTGGCATTTCCCTAATTCTACTCAGAAAAAAAAAAAATCTGAATGATAGCTCATACTTGTTATTATTCATACTTCATATTGTATAATAATAATCAAAGGAAAATATATTTCTAGGAACAAAATATGCCTAGGAGGCTTTAAGAGTGTACGCCCCTATTTGGTGTAGTTAAAAATCAGATATTTAGTAGATTTCGATAAAAAATTAATAAAAGTTGTGGTCCCATATATGTGTGGTTTATATTAATTGTTGACTTTGACTTTGACTTATCAAAATTTTAATCCATGCCAAACAGGGGCTAAGCCAAGGTTTTTGAAAGTTTTGATGTGCTAGATCGAGTATTTGATGTCACCTAGACTTGCATTTTCTATGGAAATGTAAACCATAGTTGGAGAACTTAATTTCTTCTTACTTTCCAATAAGGAAAAGTACTTTTCTAGAGTAAGTCTTATAAGTTATTTATAGAAAAAAAAAATGTGTGTGATTTTGACCAACTTGACCAATAAAAAATAGATTTATGTTAAAACAAACTTATTTAGGGCTTGTTTCGCAGGGATTGCTGCTTCTGTTTTTTGTAAAGAACTTTTTGAGAAGAATACTTCGGATCAAGTTCTTTTAAAAGCTCTTCTAAGCGACAAAGTGCATCAATTATCAAAATAAACTCAAAAGCAACTATTTAATCTCATAATAACTTTTGACTTTTCAAAAGCCTTGCCAAATGGCCCTTGTTTATAAGAGAACTTTTGAAGCTTAGAGGAACATGCTTTTCGTCTGCAAACCAATACTATCGACTAGTAAATGATATGATAACTGGATATAAGTCTAAAATAGCCTGTTGTAATTCTTCATTATTGGATTTTCATAAATTTTATCTTGTTATGTATGCTTTGCGGCAAATAGATGAAATAACTCCTGATCCTGTTCATGAGGATCAAGAGATTCCTGAAGAAGAAGCTGTCTGCAGGATCTGTCTTGATACCTGCGACGAAAGAAATACACTCAAGATGGAATGCAGCTGTAAAGGTGCACTCCGACTCATACATGAAAATTGTGCAATCAAATGGTTTAGCATAAAAGGAAACAAATTATGTGACGTGTGTGGAAAAGAAGTTTCAAATTTACCGGTGACTTTGCTTCGGGTGCCAAATGCTACTCAAAGAGATAACAGGGGGCAAAATCAACAGGGTCTGAATGCGATAACGTGATTATTCTCTCTCAACATCCGAATTTACTGATTTTTCTGTTGAACTGTGCTCAATTCTTTGTTAAGCCTTTTCTCTACCTGCACTGTCTACAAATGTTTTTGTCATTGATCCAATCAAAAAGAAAAAGAAGAGTGAAAAAAAAATTCACTGGTTCGACCTTTAGAACATGCCCTTGGTAGCTGAAAAGTTTATTCTGGCTTATAGTTTACTCTCTATAGTAATTATTCTTTGATCACGTAACTAGGGGACATTGGTCAAAAGTTGTTTGCTTGAACTCATTTCAGTTCTGGGTCATCTACAGTCAGTCTCGAAAATCGAATCACTGCTGTCAGAGAAATATCAGTTTGAGAATAGAATAGATAGTGCTTGTGAATTTCTGTGTTTCAACTCTTGTGGCTTTGTTTATTATATCTCTTTTTTGTTGCTTTCTTCAGATTATCAAATTGAACTTACAAATAAGGTTTTGGCATGTTTTTCCAGTGCTTGGCAAGACTTTGTGGTGCTCGTCTTGATAAGCACAATTTGCTATTTCTTCTTCCTTGAGCAGCTACTGGTAAGTTATGGAACGCTGGCAACTTGTTTCGGTTTTTAAATGCTTACATTTTTCTGACAACTTTGGTGTTTTATGTTTGTCCTTTCATTTGCAGATTGGTGAGATGAAAAATCAGGCACTTGTAGTTGCTGCACCATTCTCTTTTACCATAGCTCTTGTAGCCTCTATTTTTGCAGTTATCTTAGGTATGACATAGCTCCTGATGACATATTGGGTACATAGTATTTGACAGTATTGCTCAGATAATATTAGCTTGATTTTATTCTTTAATCCATCCAGTACTGTCCAGGCTAGTGTGACAAACACGAAAATTTGAAGTGATTCACACATGAGCTATTTGTCTTACATGAGTTTGTTTCTATGCAGCAATTAGAGAGTACATATGGACTTATGCAGCTCTTGAGTTTGCACTTGTGGCCATAACTCTCCATCTTTTCTATTCAATGGTAATTGCTTCTAAATACTACTCAAATTAATTTTTTTGTCGCTTTCTTTGTCTTAATTGCTATAGTATACAAATTACTTCCATTTGAACTATCAAATGATCTTCCATTTTATTCCGTTACTCTTTCATAATTTAATTGTTGACTTTTGTTCTCGCTGATGAGCAAACAAGAACAAAAGTAAGTGATCATCAAATTCATGGTGGCTAATGGAAATTATTATTCTATTTTGAGCAACTCTATTCATATTAGTTGTGATGTTAACCGTCTAGGTGGTAGTGGGCCCCCTGATTCGTTGTCCAATGAAGTTGTGATGCATTTGTTTAATGCATCGGACAATGATATAGGGGGCTCACAACACCTTTTTTTTTTCTCTTAACCTTTCTTTATTTTCGTTTTTTAAAACTAGTCCCACGTGGGCAGACATTGCCTTGGCTTTGCCGCCTGGCCCTGGCCGGTCTGATTTACACCTGTACTCACGTATCTCTTGAGCTGCCTGGCAATGTTTGTCTTCTGAAGTACATTTTTTGAGCTTAGACTTTCTCTGATCGTGATTGCTTTATTGAACCTATTCCCATTTGGTTTGATCTTGCAGCTTCACTTGCCACCTGTTTATGCAATCCTCCTATCATCAGTCTTAGGATTGGGAGTGGCTATGAGTCTCAACTCAATTTATATTCGTTACTTTTCCAGGCGGGTTCGAGTTGCTGAAAACTCTAACCTAGCATGATGGTGTACCCGAGAGAGATGAGATTGGTCAGATATGCATTAATAGCGGGAAGTATTAGTTGCTTGACTTCAAAGACACTGAACCTGGGATGCATATTTAACAAGCTTATGCCTAATGTCAATGTTTTATAATCGTCTAAGTGCTGAAGCGGAAGTCTCAAATCCACTCATTGATGAAAGGAGCCGTCGATGACCGTCTTGTTATGAAAAGAACAGTTGAACGGTGAAGATGGCCTCGGGTACCCAGCCTGCTAATGGAGACTACATTATTGATATTATTAGTGATATTATCAGTAGCAGGTGCTGTTAATTTTCTCATGATTTGAATTGAAAATATGATTTGCATTTTGCCTTTTGGCTCGTAGAGTTGCTATGTTCCACAAATCCTAGTAAATGTTGTAGACATTGCTATGGAGCAATCCCCTTTCTGTAGCAAAATTTGGTGGGGGCATTATAGCCACCCTTGTGTGCAAATCTTATTAACGTATTGCATCAGACACGGGAGAAAAGGGTATCATTCACATTTTCCAAGTTCCATTACAAAATGGTCATTCTTGTAAAAGTTAGTCAAAAAATCCTGCATAAAGATGGTTAAATCTCGATACCAAGTGAATGGATGCTTCTTGGAGGTTGGCACAAAACAAACCGATGGGAGGAAGGGATCGGAGTTTAATCCGTGCATAAGAAACAGAGATTGCTTACATTGCCAAGGATTTTTACACAGTTCTACAAATTTACACTTTGACAGAATTTTATTGATAGTTAGACAAAAACTTCAAACTTGCCAATCCAATTTTGCCACCTCATCATATGTAAACCCTGGGAATCCTTCACAATAACGCATGAATCACTGAAATGCCATTTTGAAAATGTGTGTGCCTATTGTACACATCAACTACCAACACAGAGTGCAAGCAAAATGAAGAACAAATAGACCATTATAATTCAAGCACGATTCAATTTTATTTCCTGTTTATCATATCGATACAAATATCCATATGATGCCCAATCACAAAATAGCACGACAAATTCAAACTTACACATTACAATAAAAAAAACCGTTCATTCCAACAATATTTTATTAAGAACTATCCAAGTAGCCACATATGACTGAGTTTTTCCGGAATGTAGGATAAATCACGAAAAAAGGAGTGCACCGCAATTATCAAGCCTGAAGGCCAATGATACCTGCACAAGATTCACAAAAGCACATGTCATCAGGGAGACGAGGTAGTTGCTTAACTCGATGTTCGCATTATTCAGCTGTTAACTAAAGATATACACTTGATCGGGGTAAAAGCCAATCTATGATTTCAAAAACTGAACTTTCCTTTTATTTCAACATCGAACAAATAGTTCGGTTTCCAGGCAATCACCAAGTGCATTAGCGTAAAGACCCCTAGAAAAGTAAATTTTGTTCTCTCTCCCCAAAATATAACTTCAGGAAAAGTTCAACTAGTGTCTGGCAAAAAAGTTGATTCGAAGTAACTCTCAAGCTAAGCATATGTTTTACTACATTTAAGTTAGCTTTAAGCACTTTCACCTTTTCTTTAAGATTTGCTAAACATGCTTGATTTGGATTTTAGTTTAATATAAACTCAGCTAGCCTATACAACACAAAGTAGTTCATCTAAACTATAAAAATATTTTCAACACCATGAAAACAAATATTTTAAGCCCCAACATAGTTCAATGGCAAAAATAGGTTAATAAATAAATGTTACTTACCACAAGCAACTCTTCCACCAGCATTTCCAGTGCTCTTGCTCAGTTCATGACCACCTGAAACAACAGAGATAACTCGTGAACCACTGCCATAGGAAATTTGAAACGTAAAAGAGAAGTTCAAACCAGGATAATATCATAAGACACAATTGTATGCAAGGAACAGGGACACTAGGGGTCTTTTCAAAATGTGCTCCGTGACTCGCCCAAACAACCAAAGGATTTGAGAAAATAGAAGAAAGATTGTTCCTTAAGTTTCAGGATGAACAGCTTGTATATGACTAGTTAAGAGATTCAATTACTCAAGAAATTTCGTCAGGTTCTTCCAGTAAATTCAACTACAATGTAGGGAATTGACTAATTATCCATGACAGGTGTGCAATGATAATAGGAATCAGTTTTTGCATTCTTCAAACTCCCCCTTCCCCTCCCCACACATGCAAGAGAGAGGCAACCGTCCATTCTCTTCTCGACAGCACGGCACGTGCAAGTAGCTTTCTGTTCAAGGTCATGCATAGAAAATTCAGTAATGAGAATATAGAATATACCCACCCCTTCCAAGATCATCAGGATCCGCATGGACAACTACTGCTCTTCCAATTATAGAATGTAGTCCTGTAAGAGGTATCTGCAAACCAAGACGAGCATTTAAGATAAGATACTAGTTGGAGAAAAACACATATTATAAGCTGAAACAGTGGTAAAAGGATAATTTACCTGCTTGTCAACGATGTTGATAGCAGCAGTGCCTGAATATTAAAATGATAGAAAAAGGAAAAGTCACAAATCATGGACGTATTTGGTAATGCATATGGCACAACACCCACAGCCCTATTTTTTTTTTTATAAACTGAACCCTTGAGAATTGAACATTATAATGCTCAAATTCCCTTGCTAAAAATATGTGATGGCCTCTTGTTTAACGGGGTCTTCAATGTACACAGAGGTGAAGAATGAACAACAGAGAACACAACAGCATAACTAGCTTTGACAGAATAAACTATGAGCATGTTTAGCTAAGCTTAAAAAGTTCACTAATAAGTAAACATACTCATAAGTCAGTTTTAAATTATTGATCAAGGTTGGAAACAAGTATAGATTATTTGAGAGGAAGGAAAGAGTCGCTCTAAAAAAATAACTAACTGTTTTGCTTAAAAGTAAGAAATAAGTAACATCAAAACATGTTTGGTAGCAAAAGGTCGCTTACAAGTTTACGATTGAAGGAACTAAATTCTTAAGTTCGTAATTGAAGGAAATATTAATTCAATGCACAACATAATAACAGTAGTATGCAAAATTTTCTAGTCAAAAAAGCAAAGGTATGTACCATCTTCTCCAACTGTGATGTTACCAAGATCACCGGCATGACGGTTCTCATCTCCAGGTGCACCATGCTCTTTGCCAACAGGATTGAAATGAGGTCCTGCATATTAATATTGATGGAATGTGAGAGGTAGCAATTTCAATTGCTAGAATTCATACAACCTTTCACCTGTCGGAGTCAACTAGTTGTTAACCTTTATAACAAAGATAATCAGATAATATAGGCAAATTACCGGTTGACATACAACCGTTGGTGGTGTCACCGAGGGCATGGACATGAAAGCCATGAAGTCCAGGCTTAAGGCCAGCAACGTTTCCAGTAACAGTAGTTGGACCTGAAGCATTAAGTGAAGTAGCGAACAATTACAAAATGTGATCAACAGGATAAATTGATAAGAAGAGCTTACACAGCTTGTGATTGGTATGCACTACACAGTAATCGATAATAATTAGCGACGGCAAAATATCCTTGTTTTCCAGGAGGATTCTCGTTCTCCCTTTTTTGTTTTGAGTAAGAAAAAATCTTGCCTCAATTTTTTTTTTTTTTTAAAGAAAGAATTAAACATGAAAAGTAAACAAACGAGGCCATATACGGGTAAGAAGGTTCCCCTGCCTAAGCGAAATTGGCAGGGCAGGGGCAGGGAGGCCCCGTTGCCATCCATAACAATATTGCATTGTGTCATAAACGAGATTTTAACTAGTTTTTATTCCCCAAGTAACAAGCATGTCGTGAAGGACATGAACAACTACCATCTCCTTCTTGGGTGAAGTAGACGGTGCCACTGATACCCTCGCTGCTCTTGAGGACTGTGACGGCCTTCACCATGATTACGTGTTCTACAAAAATTATAACAGAACAAATTTATCAGTCAATTGCGCATACAACTTAAAAGAAAGTACCTGATAAAATATGATTACTTGAATCTCCATTTTCTAATGTAAAGGCTATTACTACTAACATCAATCCAATTTTTCAAACGCCAAAGATTCACTACCACTATTTGACATCGATCTTATTTCAAATCAAACAACTCTCTTTTGGTTAAACTGGTTCATGTAACAAAGCTAGATACACCAAAAAGGATCAATTTTATCCAGTTTTAACAACTTTTAACATAGTACTACAAAAAAAAATTTGTGAAAAAATTAAAAAAGGAAGTCCCACAAAAAGTAAACTCACAGCCTCGAATCCTGATATTACTCTAAGGCTCTGTTTGATTGACGATATTTTCCCTGGAACTAGGAAAATATTTTCCTACTTCCACTTTTTGACTATTTGATATGCTAAATTTTCCACGGAAAATATTTTCCTCCCTTTTTCTAGGTACAACCCTTTGATGCACGAATGGTGGAAAATGTTTTCCCACCAAAAAAGGTGGGAAAACATTTTCCAACTTTTTTTTTTTTTTTTTAGCAATGGCAACCAATTCTATCAATCATTGTAAAAAAAATTTTCATTTTTGTTGACAATTTCTATACAAAATAAAGTCAAACGAATATGGTAATTTTTTTTAATTGTTTTAAATTTTTTTTTTTTACTTTTTGGTAATTGGAACAAATTCTTAACCCAATAGTAGAAAATATTATCACTTTAATGGACAATTTCCATAAAAAAGGAAGTCAAACGGATTTCAAACTTTCAACATTTTTTATGGAAAATTATACCAATCAAACACACTTAATTACAATTCCCCGTAAAACAAGTTCTAGGCAAATATTTTTCTTGAAATTCGTTTTCTTTCCACCCTATTTTCCATGTTGCTATCAAACGGACCCTAAGGGTCCGTTTGATAGGGTTCAAATTCCATGGAAAATGGAAAACATTTTCCATTTTTCCACTTTTCATGTGTTTGATGTGTCTTTTTTTCTAGGGAATTCATTTTCCACCTATTTTCTAGGTACAATCATTTGTTGCACATTTGTTTGATTTTGTTTTCTCACCTATTAGGCGGGAAAACAATTTCCACATTTTCTTTTCTTTTTTTTTTTTGCTTTTTTTTTTAAGCAATGACAATCAATTCTATCAACCATTGTAAAAAGAATTTTCATTTTTGTTGACAATTTCTATGCAAAACAAAGTCAAACGAATATGATAATTTTTTCTAATTGTTTAAAAAAAGTTTTTTTTTTTGGAACAAATTCTAGACGTATTGGTAGAAAAAATTATCACTTTAATGAACAATTTTCATAAAAAACGAAGTCAAACGGGCACCAAATTTTCAACATTTTTCAGGTAGAAAATTATATCAATCAAACACAATTAATTACAATTTCCAGTAAAACAAATTCTAGGCAATTCAATTCCCAGTAAAATATTTTCTTTCCATCCATTTTCCACCTTTGCAATCAAACGGACCCTAAGGGTGTGTTCGGTAGAGATTAAAATCAGATTAAAATTGAAAAATTAGTCATTATTGTTGACTTTTATTAGACGAGTGAGACCTAATAACGGCTATATTTTTAATATTAATTGACTTTTAAGCCATACCAAACATGCTCTAAATGTAAAAGCTAATTTTACGAATGTACAAATTTGACCAAAAATCAAATCTTGTAAAAAATTCTGACAGAATTAAAGTAGAAACAGTGATTACTAAGTAAAATACAACAGGCAAATAAAGAGAAAAATGAATAACGTCCTTCAAGCTCTCAATCTCCTCCTTTTTAAAGTTCTTAAACTCTTCTTTTTAGGGCAAAAATAAGAAAACCCCATTACCTATTGAATTAAGATAAAGCCATTTTTAATCTAATTAACCCACTTACCTACGAGAAAACAAGTTTGAAATTAAAGTAAGAAGCAAAAGTGAACAATAACCTTTAAGTCCTTTACCCGTCACAAATCAAACAGAAAACCCAGAATCTGATTACATCATTAAAGGCAAAAAAAAAAAAAAAATACAAAAGAGAAAATCCCACATACTTCAGCTCGGTAGCATCAAAAACTAAAGTATGATGCGTTAAGGGATTTTAAACAACATTAAACATCAATCATAAGCAAATAATGAATCGGAAACGCGTCATTTTATAGCATATAATCTAAACTAATGAATCAAAACAAAAAAAAAAATGAATGACTCAGTGATACAAATAAATGTAAAAAAAAAAAAAACTAGATCATACAGATTATTGTCTCTCAAAAACAAGGCGAAAATGGAATTGATTGTTTACCCCAGAGCACCCCTTTTGTACAGATTATTGTCTCAAAAACAAGGCGAAAATGGAATTGATTGTTTACCTCAGAGCACCCCTTATGTACAGACTAGAGAGACAGAGAGTCGTGCAGTTTTGGCCACATTTCAAGGACAGTTTGGTACGGACTTTTCAAATTTTACCGTAAATCAATTCTATTTTCAACCACATATTTTTCAATAAAATAATATTTTTCATCATATCAATAACTTTTTCTTCTTTTTCAACCACACATTTCCCATCATATCACTGTTCAAAATCAATTCTTCCCAAAAAAATTCCTCCAAAACAAGCTCTAAGTCAAAATCAAATAATTATATAAGTATTTTCAATCATACATTTCAAACATTTCTATCAGAATTCACTTAAAAATTGATTTTAATCTATACCAAACATTCCAATAAATTGAAGTTTTCCAGTGAATACGACTGAATTTAAGGAGTGGTACGTTGTTTTTTATTTATTTTTTTATTTTCAAAACTTTTGATCAATATCTGGTCAACGATACGTGTCTCACTTCTGTTCCACCTACCCTGAAATTTAGCTCATTTTTATCTCCTAAATTCTTTAAAAAACGATTTGAAAACCATTATTTAAAAATAATAATATTTTAATTAGTAAATTTTTTTAAGAGAATATATATTAGTTAAAAAGTAAAACAAAAAAATTGAATTTATTTGCAAAATATTTTATTGTGTGAATATATGATTAAAAATGATTATATAGAAAAAAGAGTTTTCAAATAATGATTATCAAACGGGGCTAATTCTCGTACTTATTTCCAACCACATATTTGCATAATAAAATATTTTACATTTAAATTTTTTTAACTACACATTCTCTAAAAAATACTATTCAAAACATTATTTTTTTCTTCTCAATAACGGAGGCTAGAAAAGTAAAAGTTCATGAAAATATTATCATTTTCAGAATGTAAAATAAGTAATTTATATACTTTTAGCTTTAATCAATAAAACTTATAAGTAGAATTTGTGAGCTTAGCCCCAAACGTAGCGTTACTCATTCTTGTTTAACTAATAAAGCAGTAAACGGTCCAAATATGTGTCCTTCGCAACGTTTTTAGTCCAAATCAAATACTGAACTGTAATAATAATAATAATGTTAAACTCAAAAATAGGGAAGAGAACTTCGTCTATATTCAATTTTGGTGGCATTAAATTTAGATATATTACTAATAAGTCTGCCTTCGATCTTCAATTCTCAGAGAAAAAAGAATTTTAGGCAATGGGTAAGGAATGAGCTTTGTTTTGTTTGTTAAAGGAAGAATAATGAATTTTTTAATTTTTTTTGAATTTGAGTGTGAGTTGTTTTTTAACCATATCTAGGGCCTGTTTGGGTCGGATTAAAATCTGATTTTAATCTAAGTTAAAGTCAAATAATTAATATCAATCACATCTTTCATATGCCCACATCTTTTCAACCTCACACTTCTTTCAGGATCATGCTACAAGTACATAACCATTTACATAATATATTACATAATTGACATGTGGCGCGCATTCATCGGTAGACTACAATTTTTTACTTTTCCACACTTCACATCCACAACCGGATTTCTTCCACATGGGCTTATGTAATCCATTATGTACATGGAGATTTATCCTTTCAAAAATTATGTTACATTCTTTCTAAAAATTTGATTTTAATCCACAACAAACACCAATGTAAGGATGTTAAATGGGATGAGTTGAACAGCTCCACTCGCCTACCGTGGGTTCGGCTCACCATATTTATTCTTCTTCTTTTTATTTAAAAATAAAATAAATAAAATTGCATGTATTTCTATATTTGGCGAGTCAATGTGCACACGAGCCAACAAATTTAAGGGCAAGCTAGCTTGCTTGACTCATGAGCTAGCTGGCATAGCCAAATCTTTGCTCGCTGGTGGCTTCAAGAAAAAAATGTAGGAAATGATTTATAATTCAACGTTCTTTATTTTCTCGCACTTTCGATCGTTGTTTTTCCCCCTTGTCGCCCATACCACATTTCAAATATGGGTGGGCAAAAGATATTAGAACTATTGGATTGAATCAAAATCGGACCGAGACCGCCCAATTCGGTCCGGTTCTACTCAAATTCTAATGTGTGCGGGTATTAAATTCGAGAAATGGTCGATTCTTATTTGGTTCTCATTCTAATATCAAGAACTAAAAACCCATTTTTTACTTTTTATTTCTAACGATGTCTGGTGTAACGAACCAATCATTATATGTTTTCTTATGAAGTTCATTGTAATACATAAAATGCATTCGATTTAATAAAAATTTATTTATAAACTCGAATTAAATTCTTTATATATCATTTTCAATTAATAAGACACTTGAGTTCCTTTGATCCAATCCAATTTAACATTTTCACAAGTATAAAGAAAATATAAGTGTTGACACACTAAAAATGCAGCCCAAAATCAAAGGGAAGTCCAATTGAGAAGTCCAAGATGAAGACCCAATGGAAATCAATTAAAAGACCCAAGAAGAAAAGCTCAAACTGGAAACCTGTGAAAAAGCCTGAATATTGGAAGCCCAAGAGCAAAGGAGTATCATCGCCCAAGACCGTAGGACGCCCAGAGGCTGAACGAATGTAGTACTGCACAATCGCCCAGAACGACAGCCTCATTGTCGTCCAGATCCTCAAGTCGCCCAGAATCAGACAAGTCTAAATGGTATAGTTTATCCAATTCAGCAGTTACGGAAGCAGTTGTCAAGTAAACCCGACACGCCCCACGATCCAGAAACAACAATAGTAGTGGCAACAGTTACTAAGTAACTTTTCCCCAAACAAGTAGTTTCTCACTAAAGAAATGAATGGTCACGAAGGTAATGGAGCAGTTCCAAGCAGTTTCGACAACCAAGAGATGCCCATGAAGTATAAAAGGAAGTAAAGTCGTAGAAGAAAAGCCCCCCGAATCAAAAACTCTTGACAAGAGAATATGTAATTTTTATTTCCTTAATTTAAATTTAATCATTTCTCAGTACTCGTGTGCTTGCGCCCCTTGGAGGCGTTTTGTCTACTTTCTAATTGTAACTCTTCACTAGTAAACGCATCCATTTTTGGGACTTTGTCTCAAGAGGTTTGTTCCTTACACAATCGTCTGACCCCTTTCTCTCGTAATTGTTGGCGGGTTGCAAAACGCGCGAAAACAATAAGTGATAATGAAATACTTTTTGAAGAACTCATTCAAACCAATAATTAAGCATTGAACGTAAATTGTGGTGTTAAATTAAACTTGAAAATGCAAATCATTAGCATCAGTACAGATCAATTTAATGAATGGAATATGGAGAATAATTATAGTTTAAGAACTTCTGTGTTCAAATATTTTATTTGTATGGGGTTAGAGAATTTGAAACTTAGGTCCGTTTGATTGGTAGAGTGGAAAATTAGTGGAAAGAAAATGAATTTTAGAGGAACTTGTTTTCCAGGGAATTGTTAAATAAGTGTGTTTGATTGGTATAATTTTCCATCTAGAAAATTTTAAAATTCTGGATCTTTTTGTTCACATTTTGCTTTATTTTACATGGAAATTGTTAATTAAAATGAATTTTTTTTTTTACAATTGGTTATAAAATTTGTTACCATTGCCAAAAAGTTAAAAAAAAAAAAAAAAAAAAAAGTTGCTCGAAAACTATTTTTTCATCAAAATTTAGTGTTCGTTTGACTTTGTTTTACATAAAAATTGTCCATTAAAATGATTTTTTTTTTTTTTTTTTACAACTGATTATGAAATTTGTTACCATTGTCAAAAAAAAAAAAAAAATGAAAGCTGAAATTGGAATTCATTTTCCCACTAAAAAGAAGGAAAAAGGGGATAGGTAGGAAAAAAATTTCAATGGTAATTTAACCTATCAAACAACATTTTAAGGGTAGAAAAGGAAAATGTTTTCCTTTTCCATGAAAAATACAAGCTATTAAACAGACCCTTAACATAAAGAACTAAATTGGATTGGAATCGAAAGATTCAATTCAATTTTTGGTTCGTCCATAATTAGAAATGAATCAATGGTTCTATTTCCAAAATGCTCATTGATACTCAATACGATTGAAATCTCTTCTGAATCGGAGCTAATCGAAATGGAAGGTAGGTGTGTGGGGGTGGAGGGGATGGATGAGGAAAATGAAGTTTATTTTCTTTAGTTTTCTTAAAATGACTGTTAAGGTTGGCTCAACAGAGAATGATCGCTTCAAAATTGGATAATAGTAATTTGGCATGTTTTGATTTATACATGTAGGTTGAGGTTTTTGGAGTTTGGCTTAGAATTTGAAAATGCATAGATCTAATTAAAATAGTAGTTTAAAAAAATGAATTTTATTTGGAAAGTACTTTTGTTTATAACATATCACGTAAAAACATCGTATTTAAATGGTAATTTCTCGATATATAGAAAATATTTTTTTTTTTGCAATTTGATTATCATTTCACAAAGACAACAATAGTTTGAAATTTGTTTGAATTATTAAATCCAAATAATAATAATAAAGAAACCTTAAAATTTAAGAGCATGTTTGAGTCCCGTTTTATTGTTATAATGCATTTTGGAATAGTGGGTCCATGAAAAATGTGTAGTTAAAAAATATGAATTTTTTTAATTTGCGTGTAATATTATTTTATTGGAAAAAAGTGGTAAAAATATATTTTGAAAATAATGAGAGTCAAACAAATGCTTAAATAGAAAAAAAAACAATTCTAAATTTTGCAATGTAAAAACGAGAGAAATAAGAAGTGGCAAGGGTAGCGTGTTGGAAAACTCTAACATAATTGAGGTCACACGTAACGTATTAAAATGTGTGGTGCTATTATTTAAAGTTTGTTAGTCAATTAAAGTGATTCAATGAAGATGAATTTTGACTATTGGGTATTAGGTTTCAGGGAATTAAAGTGTAGAGACCGGATGTTTGTTTCAAATTGATGAGGGGCTGATTTGAAGCAAATGAAAGATAATGATCTTTCATTATCTTATTCTTATTAGAGGGGTCATGGTCCCCAATGGTAAGTGTGGTTTTATTCTTCTCTTCTACATCCCCTTCAAGCTTCTCTACATCCCTATCAATGGAGAGCAAATTTGATAAGGAGATCACCAATCAATTGGAAGATCATAACCAATTCCGGCGAAAAATCAG
Source organism: Fraxinus excelsior (assembly GCA_019097785.1). Lineage (NCBI taxonomy): Eukaryota > Viridiplantae > Streptophyta > Magnoliopsida > Lamiales > Oleaceae > Fraxinus > Fraxinus excelsior. The sequence goes on from CM032635.1 coordinate 9,075,020, forward strand.
ACACCTATGGATTTATGGTTCAGGTACGCTTCTGTTTTCATTTTGATATTCTCATTAATTTCAACATGGATGGTTACAAGGTTGATTATTGATTGTTTTGAATCGATAATCCTTTTATGTTTTTCCATCAAGTGGTATCAGAGCCGATCCATTGTTGAATTCTTGAGAAATTGAAGGTTTAAATTCTGAATTTTATAGATTATATGGTTTTCTTGTTATTTTATGCAATTTAGATTTATTAGTGTATGAATCTAGCATGAAATTATGTGGATTTTGATAATATTAAGATTTTCTTCTTTACCAAGAAAATTCGGATTTAAGATAAAGTATGTTTTTTCATATTTGTGAAAGGATTTAAAGTTAAAATAAAAAAAAAATAAAAAAAAAGAATTTCTGCCTATGCCGCCGGCGGTAGGCTGCCCGCGTCGGGCTGCTGCTCGGGGCGATAGGCTGTTGTAAGCAGCCGTGTCGGGCTGTGCTGCTATAGCAGCTGCGGAGGGTTGCTGCTATAGCAGCAGCGCCGACTGCTGCAACAGCAGCCGTGTGTCGGCTGCTGTTGCAGCAGCGCCGGCGAAAGGGGGGAGCTGCCGTTCGGCAGCCTCGGCCATCACATGGCTGCTGTTGCAGCAGCGGCGGCGAAAGGGGGGAGCTGTCGTTCGGCAGCCTCGTCCATTACGGCCCTGGCGGCGTCGAACGACACCGCCAAGGGGAAGATGAAGGGCCTCCGATTTTTCGGTTGGGAAGACAAGGGGGCGGGGGCTTGGGCTGAAACTTTGAAGTGTTTAGGCCCTTGGCTGCAATTTAAGGATTAGGGTTAAAATTTAAGTTTTAGCCCTAAGGTTTAAAGTATATTCAAGTTGGGCCTTAAGGTTATGTGTTTTTATAACTCAACCCCTGAAGTTTAAAGTTTTTAGTAATTAAGCCCTCTAAAGTTTAAAGTTTAACATATTGGGCATTTGAAAGTTCTGAATTTTATAAGTAAGCCCTAAATGTTCATAATTGGTTTAAATTGGCCTCTAAAGTTTCTAATAATTGATTTTTTGACTCTAAACTTTTCAATAATTTATTATTGACCCATAAAGTTTTGAACTATTAAGTTTTGGGTCCCTAAGGTTTTCAATAATTAATTATTGGTCTCTTAAGTTTTGAATTAATTAATTTTGACCCCCTAAAGTATTGAATTATTAACTCTTAGGCCCTTAAAGTTTCAAGATAAATACAATTAAGTATTCCGTTTTTTCAAATTTTGGTAAAAAGGACTCGTTTGAGAATATAATATTCGAAAGTGACTTAATTGAAGCAATATGTTGCCAAAGCAACCTCTCTTGTGTAAATTAATTAACTTGGAATATTAGAAGGAATTCGTGTGTATGCTTGTTCATGCAGATATTAGCCGGCCCAAAGGAAGGTTAATATTTGGCCGAATTGTATGCACACTTGTGGTGGTAAATGTGTGACAATTATAAGGTTTCCATGTGAATAATAAATCAATCCAAAGATGGGTTTATTATTTGACAGGATTTATTGTCAATGTTTGATCACTACATCAACAGTACCACTTACAGTTAATATTGCTGTCCAAAGACTTGATATTAATGATGTGCTAGGTATCTTGAGATGGGACGTACCATTATTTGAATAACTTAATTGTCTATACGGATTCCAATGTGAACATGTTAATTGGGAACAAGTTCTCTATTCAGTTAATCCATCCATTTCTGCTATATTTGTCAACATCAACTCCATTCCAGTTCTAAACAGAACGAAATTCAAGTATTGGAAAGAGAACATATTAATTGTTCTTGGCTGCAAAGATCTAGATCATGCGCTTCGGATTGAGCAACCCGTTTCTCTTACGGAAGAAAGTTCATCTGATGGAAAATGGAACTTTGAGAAGTGGGATCGCTCAAATCGCATGAGTCTAATGATCATTAAGCGCGGCATTCCGGAAGCCTTTGGAGGTACAGTATCTGAAGAAGTAACTAATGCCAGTGATTTCTTGCCGAAATGAGAAACGTTTTGCGAAAAACGATAAGGCTGAAACAAGCACGCTTTTGCAAAACTTGATTTCAATAAAATATAAAGGTAAAGGAAACATAAGGGAGTACATCATGAAGATGTCTTACATTGCTTCTAAGCTTAAGGCACTAAAGCTCGAGCTGTCTGATGACTTGCTCTTACATTTGGTATTGATTCCGCTTCTTGCACAATTCTGCTGATTAAGGGCAGTTACAACTGTCAAAAGGTGAAAGTGGACTCTTAATAAGCTCATTTCCATATTATGTGCAAGAAGAAGAAATGCTAAATCAAAATAAAACTGGCATTACTCACTTGACAAGTACTTCTAAGGATAATAAAGAATAACAAAGCTGCATTCGGTTCGGTTTAAAATAAACAGCAAAAGCCTGAAAATGATAAATTAAGCTGTAACTTTTGTGAAAATCTGGGATATATAAAGAGAGACTGTACTAAATATAACGCTTGGTGTGTAAAGAAAAGTACACTTCTCATTTTGGTTTGTTTTGAGGTAAATTTAATGTCAATACCTAGACACACTTGGTGACTATATTTCGGTACTACTATTCAAATAAGTGTGTATATGTGGGGTTGTCTGATCTGTCAAAACCAATTGATGCTGAAAGATTCATCTATGTGGGGTGATGGCAAATCAGTTAAGGTTGAGGCTATAAGGACTTTCGGTTATCATTAAAGGCTGATTATTATTTGAATTTGAAAGACACATTTGCGGTACCGTCTTTTAGACGAAATTTGGTTTCTATTTCTACATTGGACAAATTTGGTTACTCTTGTTCAATTTGAAATAGTTAGGTTGATCTCTTTCTGATAACCTATATCAGTTTAATACAGTTACCTCTTATAAAGAAATTTTGTATGTGAATCCGCATGGCATTGAACATAAATTAACCAATGAAAATTCTGATTTGTTTTGGCACAAGCAATAAGGTCACTTCTCTCAAAAGAGAATGAAAAATCTTGTGTTAGAAGGAATTCCCGATTTCCTTAATTTTTCAGACTTAAGTGTCTATACCAATTGCATTAAGGAAAAATAAACAAACATAAGGAGATTAAGTGCCATATGACTTCGGACGTCGTAGAACTAATTCATACAGTTATCTGTGGATCATTTCCTTCGATTTATTGAAATGATCAACAGTCATTTATTAAGTTCATAGACTAATTTTCTCACTATGGCCACCTATATCTCATTTATGAGGAATCCCAAACATTGGTCATGTTCAAGGCATAAAAGACTGAGATTGAAAATCAACTCAGTAAAAGAATTCATTAAGTCAGATCTTACCATAGTGGTGAATACTATGATAGATATGATGAATCAGGAGAACAACGTCCATTGTCTTTTGCTAAAATTTCTAGAGGAATGTGAAATCATTCCACAGTACATCAGGATCTTTCTAGTAAAGATCAGTAAAGACTGCAACTTAAATTCTGAACACAGTTCCAAATAAAGCAATTTTTAAGGGGTTACAATATTTTTAAAGATCCCACTATCAAGTCAATTTTCAAACGGGAAATGTTCGGTTCCTTAAGGATGTAGAGTTTGCGGGGGGAGATAAGGTTATAAGGTTTGTCTTGAATGAATAATATGTATATAATTCTTCTGTTGCAATTGACAATGATCAGGTTCAAGAACAAATTCTTGCTCCAGATCTTGTTCAAGAAGCAATTTCGGATCAATACTTCATTACATAATCACTTATATACAATCAAGAGATTGTTCCAGGAATTCAAACTCAACAACCTCAAGTATAAAGTTATTAAGGAAATTCACTATAAAATTGAGAAAGACAATCTTGGATGACTTTATAGTCTTTTCCAAAAAAATAAGGATGACATGGATTAGTGAAAGAAGACCTGATCAATCAACTTTCATCAAATCATGCAAAAGAATTACTCTCAAAAGTGGATTGATGCCATGAATAAGGAGTATAAGTCTATGCAAAACAATAAAGTTTGAGATCTTGTCATACTACCAGAAGGTGCGAAACTCATTGGTTGCAAATGGATATTTAAAATCAAAAGGGATTCGAATGGTAATGTGGAAAGATATAAGGCTCGTTTGTAGCTAAATGTTTTATACAAAAGGAAGGCATTGACTACAAATGGGCTTTCCTTCCGGTTTCAACGAAAGACTCTTTCAGGACAATTATGACACTGTCGCACATTTTGATCTTGAGCTACAACAGATGGATGTTAAGACGACGTTTTTTCAATGGTGACATTGATGAAACGATCTATATGGTTACAACCAGAAAACTTTGTGTCAGGAGACCCAAAGAATACGGTTTGAAAATTAAAGAAATCTATCTATGGGCTTAAGTGAGTTTCTCTTCAATGGTACCACAAGTTTCATCAAGTAATTATCTCATTTGGTTTCGAGATAAATGTTGTTAGTGATTGTGTGTATCACAAGTCCAGTGGGAGTAAACATATATTCCTGATTTTATATGTTGATGACATACTGTTTGCCATTAATGATATATGCATGTTGCAAGAAACTAAGATATTTTCATTAAGGAGTTTTGAGATGAAAGGTCTTGGTGACGTCTATTTTGTATTAAGGATTTTGATACATCGGGATTATTTTCGAGGTATTCTTGAATTATCACAAAAGAGCTATATCGATAAAGTATTTAAAATGTTTGGCATGCAGGACTGTAAATCAGTTGATACCCCTATTGATAAGGGAGATAAGTTTAGTCTCAATTAATGCCTCAGGGATATATTCAAAGAAAATGAAATACATAAAATTCTCTATGTTTCAACAATTGAGAATTTAATGTATACTTATATTTATACAGATCCTGATATAGCATTCATTGAAATGCTAGACAGATATTTAACTAAATTTGGGATGGAAATTTGGAAAGCAGCAATGAGGTTATTCAGTATCTATAGAGAACTAAGGATTACATGATCACATTCAGGAAAATCAGACCAATTGGAGATCGTTGGATATTCTGATTATGTTCATGGAATTGACCGCAAAATATTGTCACTGGGCTGCATATTTTGGATGGAATTGAAAGGCCATTTAAATTAAGTTATTATGTGACAATAGCAGTCTTGTATTCCAACGGGAACATGACGATGTCAAAGTCTAAAGACATTAAGTTCCTAGTTGTCAAGAAAAGAAATCAGAGTGGTTAGATTTCTATAAAGCATATAGAGACAAACTCCATAATCATGAATCCATTTAATAAATGGCTACCACCCAAGGTCTTTCATGAGTATAATGCTCACATGGGTGATTCGTCTTTTGATGATATGCCGTTTAGTGGAAGTTTGTATTTGGATGTTGTCTGTTTTAGACACATATTTTATCCATGGATATTCGGTTAATTTCAGAAATAAAGTATTCAGTTCAGTTCAACTCCGATTAAAGTTTATGGTTGATCTCACTTAAGAAATAAGGTTGGACCAGTTGGAAATAGACATGTTGGATCACATAACATGTAATTCCATGCTACACTTCCATGATTGATCTATGTCATTTGGTTATATGGGTGTATGTGACCATTGATGGATTTAGTCACGTTAAATGTGACGAAAATCGCTTTGATCCTATATCAATATGACTGATGGACGAGAATGTTTGTAATACCCATAATAATAATAGCAAAATTTTGAGCTCATAAGGTTGTACACATTTGAAAGGTTACACGTTTGGCCCAGTTGGAGATTGTTGGAAAACTCTAACATAATTGGGGCCACACGTAACGTATTAAAATGTGTGGTGCTATTATTTAAAGTTTGTTAGTCAATTAAAGTGATCCAATAAAGATGAATTTTGACTATTGGGTATTAGGTTTCATGGAATTAAAGTGTAGAGACCGAATATTTGTTTCAAATTGATGGGGGCTAATTTGAAGCAAATGAAAGATTTCATTATCTTATTCCTTTTAGAGGGGTTATGGTCCCCAATTGTTGGTGTTCTTCAAGCTTCTCTACATCCCCATCAATGGAGAGCAAATTTGATAAGGAGATCACCAATTAATTGGAAGACCATAACCAATTCCGGTGAAAAATCAGACATCTATGGATCTATGGTTCAAGGTACGCTTTTGTTTTCATTTTGATATTCTCATTAATTTCAACATGGATGGTTACAAGGTTGATTATTGATTGTTTTGAATCGATAATCCTTTTATGTTTTTCCATCATAGCGGTGTTCCAACATGACCAATTTAGTGTGGGCTGGGCCCAGCCCGTGTGTGTACCGTGCCCATGGCCCAACTTGCTTTAGAAGAAAAGCAATGAAAAGGAATAGGAAGATTCCCAATCGCGGCCTTGGATTCAAAGCAGGTGCATCTACTTTTTGGTACAACCGCTTCGCAGAGATGAGAGAAGGACCGTGCTACACTTACAGACAAACGGTTCACAGATGTCTTACAGACACTCACAAAGATTTTTAATAATATAATATTGTTTCTTTTAGATTACTATTTTGCCCTTAATGAAATAATTTGCAAGATATGTCCTATATCTTTTAGCTGTTAGGTCTTTCAGGATTATTTTCTTCTATACTTCTATTTGGGTCATAAGTTCTTAGAACTAAACCTGGGAATCTTAATTCAGTATTTTCTTTTAACCAAATCAAATATTTTTGTTGCTCAAATTGATGATATTTTATAGTTGTTCTTATTTTGTCCCACTTTTCTTGATTTTCTTCTCTTTTAAGTTCTTCAAGAAGTATTCTAACTTCTTTAGATCTAAACTCACTAGTATTATCTTGGATTCTCCTAAATCTTTCTAAATTTTCTCTTTCTTTGTGGTTCATAAGCTTAATCAGGAGTATATAATATTTTCTTAAACTTTTCAATATTTCCTAAAAACTCTCTATATTTTGTTAGTTTTTCAAAGGCTTTTGGTTGATCTTTTTTAGTTATATAGCCAAGGACAATTCCTTCTGAAACTTCTTCTTCTATATTTTTATATTCATTTATGACATCTTCTACCTTTTTTATTTCTCTACTAGTTTTTACAGGATCAAATCATATATTATGTTTACAAGCATAATCTATATCAAGATATATACTTTCAAGTTTTTCTTGGCCAGCAGGAAATACTTTTTCAGATTTTTTAACTAATCTTAATAAAAACGAAATATCTACACTATTTAAGTAAAGCTTAAGGCTATCATTATTAGATGTGGATGCTTGTGAAGTGTTCATAACAATCAGAGAATAATTGTGTAAAGAATAGCATATAAAAGCATGTAAATGACTTACAGTAATCAATGGAAATAATCAGGCTTTCCCTCCAGTATGTCTTTATAGTTGTTTTGCATGTACTTAATCAATCTTCAGAATCAGATGAATGTTTAAAATGTTTTGAAATCGTTTGGGTCCACAACTGCTTCCGCAAAAGGCTTTTCAATTAAGGTTGCATTTCTCACTCTAAAGAACTAGCCGTGTTTCCACAGACGCTATCTCACAGTATCCAGAGTCTTTGTTTTCACCTCTATCCAAACTCTTTTCAGAAACGAGTTCTTACTTGGAACGAAATTTTAAAAGATAAACTCACACACATGGTGCTACAATTTTGTCAGAAATCTGCCTTTTTCCCCCAAAACATTAATCCAAGAAGGGTACTTTGGCATGGCTAACAACCATTCAAAAACAATGTTTTGAAAATCTTTTAAAATCCCTATCTGTACTGCCGAGAAATCATGAGAAACTTAACGAAATCCTTTTATGAAAGCTTTGTTTGAACATAACAAACTTCATCTTTATATTCATAAACTGAAACAGTACATGCTTACATACTATATTTACATACCTTTGGTACTCACCTTATGAAGTTTAGAACTCCATAAGTGATTACCTTATTACAAGCTTTGCTATCTTCAAACTATCTAACAGTATTTCTGAATACAAGTGGTGTATACAGATTAAAGAAGAGAATTTGAGATGTGTTTTTCTTCAGGGTATTTCGATATGCCTTCAATCCTTGATTTCTTCCCCTTATATAGAGGTTTTTGAGGCATTCCTTTAGTGATAAGGAATCTTATCTTTACAGCTGTCTTCCCACTTTCTTTTGTTAGGTGGTAAAAATAATTTCTCCCACTATCTTGTGTTGGTCACGGGTGTCTCCCACTACCTTGTGTTGATCACATGTGTCCATCAATATCTTGTGTGGAATATTATCTCTTGAGTTGGATCATGACATTTCTCCAATATCTTCTGTCTTTTAGTGACCACAGTTTTTCTTTAATAAAGTGAATTTTTAAAGTAGTGATAAAGGGTCACTTTCTTGTTCTCCATCATTTTTCCATTCTTGATTCAAAGAATTCAGCAGGGAATTCTTCACTGTTGAGGGATGCTCCTTGGCTCATATCTTCTACAACACAGTGCTCGCAATGATGATCACTGTAATCCCAGAGTATTTTGCACAGTTCTTTGGACATATCTTCTGATCCATTAACTTGATTTGAAATTATGGTGGAGAGTAAATTGTCAAGGAGATACAAGTCTTCATCTTTTGTAGGAACCCTTGCATTAGAATAAATTATATATTCTTCAGATGGATAGATCCATATCTTTTCTTTCTCAGTAATTAACTGAGTTATATGTTCGAATATTTCTTTATACCCTTTTTCTTTTCTGTAGGGCATCATGTTAATGATATCTTGATATCCATTTTTCACAACCTTTTGATTGGTTGGTAAAAAATGTTGGTTCGTGAGTCCCAATTTTATAACATGGAACGATGGCTGCATATATTCAAGAATAGGATCCCATTCCATTGGCGCCGAGTAGAATCTGATATATATATTTGTACTTTTAACAACCTCTGTATATCTCTTAATTGCTTTCCTGACATCTGCCGGGAGTTGAGCTATCTCTTTGAGGTCCTTGCTAGGATATATACAGAGTATATTTCTTATTTCAAAGCAATTTCTTACCCAGTTGGCTGGTGTTTCTGAATAAAAGTTTATCTTGTTGTATTTTCCATAGTGGAGAGTTCTCATCCACTTTCCTATTTCAAGATACCAATCAGATAAAATATTAAAAATAACAAGAAAGAATATTACTTCTTCATAGTTATCCTTTTTGGGTATCTTCATTCCATGGCATATCTTGACAACATCTTTTGGGTCAATAGTTTCAATAGTTAGCTTTGGTAATTTCTGGCTTGATGAAGAGCTACCATCGCTAATTTTGATATCTTGTAAATCCCTGATAGGGGTTTTTATATCTTCTTTACCAACAATAGGTTTGAGTATTCCCTGTGAAGGGGTTCCTATTGTTTTCTTGTCTTTCCCTTTATCCTCGGGAAGAGCGTTAGTATTCACAAGTCCCGGTGAAGGGATACTAGACTTGGTACAAGTTACTTCTGCTTCAAGGGCTATATTTTTGCCTCGAAGGCTATCTTGGATATTTTGCATTTGTGCTTCTAAGTAGGAAACTTTTATTTCAAGAATTTGGACTTTCGTCCTTAGTTGTTCTAGCTCCATCCCTGCTAAGATAATTAGGAAGAAAGTTAGTTTTTCCTTTTATATATTCGATATCAAATTTGAAATAAGAAAACCAAATTTGAATTCTAATAATATATCTGTTAGCAATAGATGGATCAACATTATTTTTCAAGAATGCTTTAACTTGAATATTATCAGTTCTAATTAAGAACTTCTTTGGCAATAAATAATCTTCATATTTTTGTACTCCTCGCTTAACAACAATGAGTTCTTTTCTATTTGTTTCATACCTTGTTTCGACTTCTTTGAATGTTCCTGATGTATATCCTGCAAGTATTTCGGGACAAGAACAATTCTTTTCACAGTTATATTCTTTATGATTCTTTTTAACCTTTAATACTGCACCCTAGTAACTATCTGAAGCGTCAGTTTCAAGGATAAAAAAATCTTCTTCTTGTGGAATTACAAGTTTAGGCAAAACTTTCAATTCCTCTTTTACTTTCCTTATATTCTTGCAATCTTGTTCTTCCCAAGACCATATTACATTTTTCCTTAATTTTGGAAGAAAATAATTTTTTAGTTTGGCACAATTTTCAATGAATCCTTCAGCATAATTCAATATACCAAGGAAACTTTGTAACTGTTTTTTATCTTTGATTTTTTCAGGAAATTCTTAAAGTTTTTCACCAATATGAGATTGCAATTGCAATTCTCCTTCTTTTATGTATAATCCAAGAAATTCTATTTCTGTTTTGGCTATCTCAGCCTTCTTTTGAGAAAGTGTAATACCGTGCTTTTTCATAATATAACAAAATTTCTCAAGATGTTCAATATGTTCATTTATATTATTTGAATGAATAAGTAAATTATCAACATAAGCAATACAAAAATATTGGTTTGATAGTCATCCATTATTCGTTGAATATTTTTGTGGTGCATTTTTCAACCCAAATGGCATTACATTCCATTCATATTTGTCCTAAAGGATTATGGGTGCTAAATGCAGTTAACAGTTTACTTTCTTCTGTAAGTACGATTTGCCAAACCCTGACTTACAATCAAATTTTGAAAAGTATTTTCTTATTTCGTACTTGTTTAATAAGAGTATCCTTATTAGGCAAGTAAATATCATCAAATTTTAGTAACTTGTCATTTAGTTTCTTATAGTTAATTACCATCTTGGCTTTTCCTCTTTTTATTTCGTTATGTTTTCTAACCATAAAGGCTGGGCTGCTATGTGGGCTTTTACTAAGCCTAATTAGTTTGGCTTCTAGCAATTCTTTTATTTGGTACTTTAAATTCATTTTGGTCTTCTACACTATATCTCATTGTTTTAACTCTTACTATAGTGTTTCCTGGATTAATTAATTTCTATCTTGGCTTTTTACCTTATTCCATGTTCAGCTTTTTCTAATGGATTTTCAGAATAGTTTTCAGAGATTTCTTTTTCCAATTTCTACTTATTTTCCTGTTGTCATTTTCAAAACTGTATTGGTTTGAATTTTTCTGTACTCCAACATCCACCACGCTGGGTTGAGGAGCTCTGATGTTTTATTTCTTTATATACTATGCTAATAGCTTTAGTGATTTTTGGTGTAAATATCTTATGTGCACGAGGGGTTGTGAACATATATTTGATCAATATATTGTGTAAATGGTGCATATTTTAGTAGGAAATTTTGTCCTAATAGAATATCACATCCAATTGTTGTTGACATATATTTGTATCAACAATATTCTCTAAATGATATTTAGAAAAGGTACTTGTGTAGCATATTTGCTGTATATTATTTTGTTTCCACCTGCTGTTGTAGCGGTGACAACCTTTTGAATCATATTTTCCAATACCAGATGGTGGTACATTTGGTAAGCAAAGGCTTATTGTACTTCCTGTATCTAAATAATCATGAATTTAATTCTGCAGTAACTCCTTATATTGAGTGTTATTTCAATATATGGACTCATGGGATTAGTACTTATTACTCTTTCCATGACAACAATGATTTCATAATTTCATCTATTTCTTAATATGATAATTGGATTATCTCAACTGTTATTTTTAAGTATCCTTGGCAAATTTCGTAATGACTAAATTTTCCAGTAAGTTCAGTCCTTATTATAGGTGAAGAGATTTCTCCTATAATTCTCTTTATATAGATTATTTCTTTAGTAAATTCTTTTAGAATAAACCACATTTTAATCACATATTATTTTTTAAATATTTTCTTATTTCAAGATTATTTCCCAAATGATCCTTAAACATATATGGTTCAGGTAATTCAAAGTCTACTAAATGGCTAAAAATTTTGTATTTACATGACTTTTATTTGCTCCAGTGTCTATAAGAACAAGAAGATTCTTCTTGTATCCTTCTTGATTAATATATCTAGTTTTGATATAGTATTGTGAACTTGTTGGTTCAGTAATACTTAGTTTTTTAAGTTGACTTATCTTAGAGTTTTGTCTGGAGGGGAATCTTGCAATAAGATTATCTCCTTCTAGACTAATACTATTTCTTTTATTAATTTTCCCTTTAGAATTGATTTCTCTTGCTTGTTTATGAAAATAAGGTATTATCTGTTCTGGTATGGTTACTTCATGTTCTTGTTATTTTCTAGGAGGTATATATTCCGCCAATTCTTTAAATTCTTTTATGTATGATATGTTATCAGTCTTATTTTGTTTAAGTTATTATGATGGCTAGTACTACAAGCAAAAATTGATTTTATGCTTATACTAATAGCTTTACTTTTTTTTGTGGCATTTTTAGATTTCCAATTCTATAGTATAGATAGAAACTTTGATTCTATATTTTCATCAATTATGACACTGCATAATTTGGTCTTACTGTGAACATTATCTTTTGGTAAACTAGATTTCCTACAATAGTTCCTAATAGTACATCTACAGGATCTTGTAAGATTCTATTATCCATACATATATTTTCTATTGGTATATTCTACTTCTCTAAGTATCCTTTTAGCCCCCCCACTCCCATAACTTGTATTCCTCCTATTTCAATACATTTCACTTTGCTTCTTACATTCTCTGGTATTTTAGATAGTTTTTGTTTTACCCATTCTTTTGTGATTTAGAATTCTTGTTTTTTCCCATTATATCTTCTATATAAATAGGTATTTCTCTATAATTCATACTTTCAATTGTTTTATTTACTCTTGGTAATATACCTAAGAATCCCTGATGAAATACATCTTTTCTTGTAAGTCTAATATCTGCTTGGTTATTCCTTAATTTTTAATATCAAAAGTAATTTCTTGTTTTATACCTTCTACTGAATCCTCAATTTCTTCAGTTGTTTCTATTTCTATTTCTTGGTCTATTTCTTGTATTTCTTGATTCATATACACTATCTCTTCAGAGTCTTCTTCTGATGAGGATGTATTTAATTCATAAATACTACTACATTCACTACTAAAATCTTCAAAATATTCAATTGATTCTATTTCACTATCATCTTTGAATTCTTCATAAATTCTTAGTGTTTTTATATTCTGTTTATCTTTCTTTTTAGGACATTGAGGAGCAATATGTCCTTCTTCATTACATATGAAACATCTACATTTTTTGACATATTTTGGCTTGGGCTTTACAGTCCAATTTCTTTTCTTAAAATATTTTTTATTTGGTTTAAAACTTCTTTTCTTAAACCTTTTATAATTTTTGAATTTTCTTTTATATTTCTTATAAGGTTTATATTTCTTTTTGTAACATCCAAATTGTTCTATTTGACCTAAATCTTTATAACAACACAAAGAATTTTTCCTTATCTTATATGCTTTCTTATTTTCTAGAGCTTCTCTGCACCAAGTGCTTATCATCCGTTTCGTGAATTCAATCCTAGTTCCGAGACTATCTAATTTTATACCTTCTTCTTCTCCCGCTGGTAATATTTTTTCATATTCTTTTAATAACTTCATTCCCCAGGGGTGTGGTAACTTTGTAAAATAGGATCTTAACATTGATTTATTTTCTTGGTAATCTCCTTGGTTCAATACATAATACATCTCTTCAAATTTACATGTGTACCTATCTAATTCACACATATCACATATTCTTAAATTTTCCATTGCTATTGTTCCTGAATTATATTCTTCTTGTTTTCTAAATTCTTCATCAGAACTAAATCTATGTCCTAAGAATTCTGTTCTTAAGGCTCTTTCAAGTCTTTTCAATATTTCTTGTATATTTTGATCATTTAAAGCATTTCTATTATCTAATGCTTCAGTTGTATCTTCTCCATATTTTATTCCTCTTTTAATATCTTCTGGTAATTTTCTCCACCAGTCAGATGCAATTCCTCTAAATGTATGTTCTATAAATCCAAATGCTGTATATGTTTCCCATTTATTAAATTGTATTGCTAAATCTGTACTTTTTACCCATGTATCTATAGCTTTATTTTTATCTACACAATCTAGATCTAAACATATTCCTGTTGTGTGAATTGGTTCATTATAAGATTTCATAGGACTTATTTCTTTTACAGATTGTTTTCCTATATTTCCAGTATACCTCTTTTGTGTTTTCCTATATTGGTTAAGACCATCCCTATTAGGTATTGGATGATGGGGTTGCCATTTTTCATATTCTTCATCACTACTAAAGTCTTCTTTTTTAAAGCTGGATGATGGATTAGTGTTCATTTTTGTATTTTCCATTTTTTCAGTTAATTCTTCTAACTGTCTTTTATATTCATTATATTCTTCGCCAGTAGATTCTAAGAATTTTTGTTCTAATTCTTCAACTTCTGTAATCATATATTGATTTATCTCTTGATTTTTTCCTTTATTTTCATCTTTTTGTGTTATCCTAAAATCTAAAGGTGGATTAATTATAATCCTGTCTTTCCTTTAAGATTATTATTTAAAAGAGCATTTCCTATCTGTAGATTATATTTTAAATTTTCTAATCTTTTATGTACATCTTCAAAACTTTCATTTATACTATTTTTAGGTAAATAAGGATAACTTGGTTTTTTATGTTTTCCTATCTTATCTAAAAATTCTTCAATTATACTTTCTTCATCCATTATGTTCATCATTATTTTAGGTTCGTAACATGGCTCTGATACCAATTTTTTTTTCGGAGTGCGCGGAGTTTTAAATTTAATCTTAGATAGTTGTATATTTTATGTAATTTCTTAACTCAGAATATTTTAATCTATTGTTTATTATGGATATATAAAATCTCAAAGTTAATTTATATCTTAATTTTTTATAAATTTTACTAATTTTATGAGTTTTAGGGCTTCTCATAAGATATTGTATTTTCTTGGGTTTAAATCATATGTTTATAAATTTTAGGGACTAAATTGAAGCTTTTTTGTTCTTGTAATGGCCTTTAGTTGTAAATTATATGCATGAGGGTATTTTGGGAAATTAATGTTTCTGTAAAGTTTATGTAATGCTACAGTTCTGTAGGTTTAGATTTCTCCATGAGAGAACTACCATATTGGAGCAAATGATCGTCTACAATGCATACAAGTGCAATTTGCTGCAGTTATGTCCATTAATTAATTAATAACTTCCTTTTTTGCAGCAATTAACAAGAGGTTTTAATCAAAATAGGGTTAAATTCATGTCACGATTTATGCTCACAAGTCATATCCCAAGGTCTCCTCCAAACTCACAATAAGGCTTACTCCTATCTTTGAAACCTCGTACATCCTACCCTAAGAATACCGTCTAGTACTCTACGTAAGCACAATCACCTCAAGCATGAGATTGTTGTCCAGTACTTGAGATGAACTCTCCCTCAATTTGGCTAACTTGATGGTATGACTGCTAGTCCATGCTACGAGGGTCATTGATGTGCCCTCCAACAATATCCTAATCATATTGGGATTCTACTATCGTAGTCCTAATGGGGATGGCAACGGACGCGAGGCGAGAATGGATTTAAAAATCCTCATCCAAGTATTTATTTATTTTTTTAAATACAATTTTATTTAGAAAACATAAGAATAAAAATATGATAAAATTTTTAGTTTTGTCATGCTTACCATTCAAAGTGTGGCAATGCGAAAACGATCGAGGGCGGACAAGCCAGTCGTAAATCCCAAAACACCTCAACTAAGTTAGATTACTTCACTTCTTAATTACACATTTCATTCACTTTTATTATATTCTATTAAAAATTTTATTTTTATCTACACCAAACCCCATCTATAACATATTTATTATCCTTTTTTCCTCGATAATTAACAATAAAATCCCCATAAAATACTATTATTAATTATTAATACAACATAGATTCTACAGCGACTGTACAAACTTCAGCGTATTCTACTGCAGGTTTTCTCATCCCATTCTCTCCTCTCTAAAACTCTCTCTCTCTCATACACCCACGCACTCAGTCCCTTAAATTCTACTCCACGGCCATGGCTTCAATTGCCATATAGTGCATAGATTTTTTCAGTTCATCAACTTTCTCGCTTTACCTTTTTTTTTTTTTTTTTAAAAAACCAAAATCACTTGTATTTTCACTAGTTGAACTTTGTAATCGAATTTCCTCCCAGAATTTCCAGTAAGTTTTTTTTTTTTTTCCCCTCTTTTTCGGTTTGTGAGTATGCAAGTGTCTGTATGTGATATACAGCGACATGTTTGATGTAAAGTTAACAGTTTCATGTATTGCTCCTTAATTATTCTGACCATGATTTGTTGTTGTACATCATTCATAAGACATTGCACATAGTTTTGGCGGGATGTCACGTTGCTCGAAAAGATTCATTTTTGGGTTCTGATTCTTATGCGGAGCATATATAGAACACGAGCTTGGCTGTAGGGATTCGACAGATAAGCCAAACTCGATAGTGCCTGAGGGGGATTCCCGCTGATAAAGTAGTTGATTGAGAATAGGCTACGACGCCTTCCGGGTATCAAGATATGAGAATGAAAACTGATCTGTCAGATTCTATCTGATAATAGGCACAATTACTAGTTCACGAAGTGCAATAGTTTCGGCAGGGTAAAAGCTGCATCTAAATTATCCAGAGTTATTCAAGAAATTGTGCAATGTGAATACATTTTCCAGTGTGTTTTCGTTACTTGAGTTTCAATTTATATTTTACGGTTACTTAAAGTTGATAATATATCGTAAAAAATGCATTGATGTATTGTTGTCTTGTGATTTGTTATATATTATTTGAAACTTGGTGATATTTTGATTTTTTTTTTTTCCGTTTACTATCTCAGGCTAGAAGAATCATGACTGGCCATCTAGTTGACATTCATCCCTGTGAACTCAATTTTATATGTAAGTGCAATGTTGAGTTATGTTGCTCGAATATAGATACATGTAGCGTTTTATGGTTTATTTCTGGCCTTTGGTTGTGTAAATGCATACATCATATTGCATCCGAATCTAGGTGTATGCCATACATTTAGGATCCGTTTGATTGTAAGGTGAAAAATGGGTGGAAAGAAAATGTTTTATAGGGAAAAGATTTTCCTAGAAATTGTTTTACTGGGAATTGTAATTAATTGTGTTTGATTGGTATAATTTTCTATGGAAAATGTTGAAAGTTTGGAATCCGTTTGACTTCGTTTTTTATGAAAATTGTCCATTAAAGTAATAATGTTTTTTACCATTCGATCTAGAATTTGTTCCAATTGCAAAAAAAATAAATATATATTGAAAAAAAAAAAAATCATACCGAATACCATTTGTTTGACTTTGTTTTGTATGAAAATTGTCAATAAAAATGATTTTTTTTTTTTTTTTACCATTGTATCTAAAATCTTCCAATTGCCAAAAAAGAAAAAAAAAAAAACCTAAAAAATATTTACCCACCAAAACATTAAGAATTTATTTTCCTCAAACCTCAAAAAGGCAGAAAATTTGGAAAAATAATTTATTTTTCTCAAAAAAGTGGAAAATTTGGAAAGTTGGAAAATATTTTGTCTATCAAACACTATAGTTTCATTCTGCATATCAAACGAAGCCTTAATGATATCACTTTAGTTTCATTCATCAGTATTCTTAAAAGAGAATTCTATCTAGAAACATGGAACGCTTTTTTAACTTGCCTCAGAGTTTTAGCTGCATTGTCTTGAATAGACTGATTCCCTGTCAGGTGGCATGGATTGAGTCTTCACACTGGGAATTAAAGTATTTTCATTCAGATTCAAATAGAAAATTTGTTAACTTCAATTCCAATGCCCCAATTCCATGCGCTAAGCATGGGCATCCCAGAATTCATGTTTACTATTATAGTACCATTTTGAGTCACCTTCACTGTGTTTGTGGATACTTGGGGATGATTGTGAAATGTATGCCTTCGGATGACAGCTATTAAGTGTCGTGGTTCAGGATTTCTATCATTGCATACCTCCCAAAGTTCTAACTGGTACAAGGTCTATAAGTTATTTGATCTCAATGAGAAAACTCTGTGGAGGTGAATTTTTATATAGTTATTTTAGATGTGGTAGGAAATATGACATAATTGTGTTATTTTGTTGGGACATGAATAAAGTTTAATTTTGAAGCACTCATATTGAGGAATATAGCCCTCTTAATGCATTTCGCAAATTCCTTTTAGTGTTGTAGTTTCCACCACCTACTTGCTCTTCTGCTAATGAAAACTATACCAGAATCGTCTTCATCCTCTTTTGCCTTACCTTTCTGAAGGTAATAAATGCACATGGTAGCTATCTAACTGTGCTATTTTGAGAAAGTATAGTGGTTTTTTTTCTGAAATTATGGTTCTGTCCTTAGTCAGAGGTCGAAAAAGAACTCTTACTGATTATGAGATTATCGAATAACAATATTTGTAATTCAAGTGATTGGGTTTTTGCAATCCATATAATGTATTCTTTATGTTTATGCTTCTTGTTTAGGAACCAGGGAATGGCTTTATTATCTACTTTTGCTCCTCTCTTCATCAATTTCACACAAATTTACATTGCTTAAATGATTAATCATCATAATATCTATTTAAATCACACCTGCTGTTTAAATGATTAATCATTGTAATATCCATGTAATTTATATCTGCAATAGTACAAGTCTCACACTGCCTTCTCCTTCTTTAGTTGAGGTGAAGAAACAAAGTTCATGCTCTGTTCACCTCACCAATCTCAGTGATCAATACGTAGCTTTTAAGGTAAGTGACTTTGAACTTGCAGTACACTATCATGATGTAATCTTTCCGGAAAGGATTTACAGCCTTTCTAGTTATATGATAGTCAGAAACCATTCCTTTATTTGATTACAGAATTTATAAAGTAATTATGTAAATTTAACACGATCTCCACTCTTTAGAGAGACTGGTGAAATGGCAATATAATTTATTTGGCAGGTGAAGACTACATCACCCAAGAAGTACTGTGTGCGACCTAATGTAGGCATAATCAAGCCAAATTCAACATGTGATTTTAAAGGTATTTAAGTGTATTCCTTGTTGTATACTGTCCAATGTAGTTGCTTTCTATAACAGCACTTGGCTAATAATTTTTGAACACTAATTTTTTATCAATTATTTCATGTTGCATCATTGTCATTCATCACATGTACCCTGGGCAAATTTAGCACTATTTGTTTTCTGCAAATTCTAGGTATTGGTACCGATGGGCTACCAGTCTCTGACATTTTGGTTATTGAAATCAGATGTTTAGCATGTAGCTTAGCAGCTTCTTTGACTATTTGTAGTACGATCCTTTGGATTTTAAATACTTTGCTACATTTATCTTCTTGGTGTAGTAGTTACCATGCAAGCACAGAAATCTGCTCCTGATGATATGCAATGCAAGGATAAATTCCTGATTCAGGATACGATTGTGCCGTATGGCACAACAGAAGAGGAGATTACATCTGGCATGGTATGATTGCTCTAAAGCTGATTGATGATAATTATCTCGCCTTTATTCTTGTGTTTCAAAAACTAATATCGGAATTGTTTCAAAAACTGATCTTCTCGTGGCAGTTTGCAAAAGACGGTCATAAATATATTGAAGAGAGAAAGCTTCAGGTTTTTCTTACTAACCCAGCCCATTCTCCCATGTTGCTGCCCGTTAATGGAATTTTGAAGCAAGAACCATCAAACGACACTTCAATCCTCAAAGAAAAATTGCAGAGCAGAGTCGAACATTTACCCCCTCCCCAGACGGTGAGAGATTTTAACATAATTTTTGCTTTAGCATACGCTTTCACTGCTTGTATGCTGTCAGCAGTTCATGAAAACTCCTTGATAATTGTTTTGTTATTTGAGATTGTGCTATTGGTTGTTTGATATCATGTCATTCAGCTGTATTGACATGTTCACCTCACTGCTCTAGTTTTCAGATATGTTAGTGAAATTATAGGAATTTTTAAGTATAATTTCGAATACATTAGTACTCCAAAATCTGAACTCGATGACTGTTTTTCTATATCGAATATCTCTGATTATATCGCAGAACCTTCCCCTTATTGACCTGACCACCATAGTAAAGTTCTCTCTCTTTGGTGCAGCTAGTTAAAAACATTGAGGATGCCAAGATTATCACAAACACAGAAGAGCTTATATTGCCTAATGTTGTGGAAAATGTGAAGTCTGTCCCTGCTAAGCTTAAACCTGACAAGGATGAAGATTTTAAGCCAGACAAGTACAAGGAATCAAGTCGAGTGAAGGATGTGGAAGAAACAAAGTTGAAATTCTCAAACGATATTGAGGAGTTGAAATCAAAAATAATTGCCCGGGATTCAAAACTAATTGAGGTTAGTTTCATCACCTTGTCATATCAAAACTTGGGGTGCACGGCAATTTTGAAGCTGCATATATTTCATTCTTGGGAAGTATATGCAAATAATATTACGGCGGTGACAAAATTTTTGACTTCCATTTCAGGCCCAAGATACCATCACGATGCTAAAAGAAGAAAAGAAAAGTACCATTCATGAGAACGAAATATTAAAGCTAGAGTTGGTTAGTGACTTCACTTCTTTATCATATTCTCACCTTTTTTATTATATAGGTTAACCTCATTATACTGTCCCTTGAATGCTCCACCTACGTTCTTGTAATGGCTGAATGGGGGGGGGGGGTTGAGGGGTTGGTAATCTACTTGTATAGACTACATTACTGTCATGAATTACATTAGCATGTGACAGAACAAGACACATTACCTGGCTTTAGGTCATCAATCCAATTGATAGCCCTTGGAGAATATTTGGCTAAGGTTATGAATATTACTTATAGCACATGTTTGGTACGTAATATTTAAAACTCATTTTCAATCATATAATCATCCAATAAAATAATTTCACATGTGGACCCATAACTTTTCCCCGCTTTTAAAGTTCATATTCTCCAAAAAAATCAATTTTCACAGAGTTTATTCTAAAAAAATTTACATCAAACGGGGCCATAATTAAATAAGTAAGCTTTAAAATAAAATATTTTTATATTGGTCGAAGTTTCTGTTAAGTATTGTGACTCCAATCCACCAAAACCGAGCTCAGTTAACACGAAATCTACACCACAATCACAAACCAAAACCTCCCAACCTTCCTTCCCAAAACCGGTTGCTCCAAGGTGCCCACAAAGGGCTGAGTGTGAATGATATTGGTAGCCCAAAAACCAGCCATAAAGGCTAAGAGAAGAAGAGAAGAAGGTGGCACAAAGCTAAGAAAGCACAAAGCAAAGGGAACGCTCTTTTCTCTCTAAAACACACGGCTGCCCAACATTCATACTAAAGTAACACAAAATAGTAACGGATAGCTTATATAGGCCAAAGGGAGTGGGCTTTAGGTTAAGGTAAGTAAGGCCCAATAGATAACAATAAATGGACTGTCAACCCTAAAGCCGTCCAAGGCAATGGGTCGGGCCATGAGCAATACTAATGAAATTATGCCACTTCAAATGGCCCAAATAGGTTGTAGGAATGATTTGTTCGATTGTGGTGTCGACATTTCACTTCACTCATTGGCCGAGGCCTAAAGTATAATCCAATAAAACTAGTTTAACATCATCGCTCTGATTTATTGGGTATCAAAACTCAACAGTTTCCAATTGCTAATTAATAAGTTCTTTATTCTGACTTATAAACATGTTTGAGAGTTGATTATAATCGATTTAAATTATGGGCGTGTTCGGTAGAGATTAAAATTGAAAAATTAGTCGTTATTGTTGACTTTTATTAAACGAGTGAGACCCAATAACGGCCATAATAAGTTAATAAGTGGGTAGTACTTTTAAGTTCCACGAAATATGTGGATAAAAAATGATTTGACTGATTATAAACAAGTGCCAAACAAGGGAGCATAAGAATTACATTCAAAATAAGTAATTCTTCATTCCTAAAATTAAGAGAAAAAGCAATATATTTTAGACATTTTGAAACAAAGGGTGGCTTTAATTCAACAATGTCGACTTAATCTTTCTAGTAACACCTGCTCTTTACAGGTAATGTCGAGAAGAAAGATTGGCACAAGAAAAGTTCAAGTTGGATTCCCCCCTTTGTTCGTTTGCATGGTAGCGCTTATTAGTCTGGTTGTAGGATGCTTGTTGCGTGCATAGTGCAGGAGTTTATGCAGGTGTTCGTGTAACTATTTAGATATGTATTTCAATGTGCCCGATAGAGATGGCTCTAATATCTGGATTACCATGCCCATCCTTTTGTACTATGATCTTTGAAATCTTTCAACACGAATGTGAAGAGAACTAGTCTGTCGAATAGAATAAGAATGCAAGCTTGCAGTTTCACCCAATCTTCAAGATTCTATTCATCGGGTCATGCTGTAAACAAGGTTCAAGTCTAATATTTCATTAGGATGCCTAAACTGCATACATTACTGCTACCAGTGAGTTAAAATGCCTCAACTGCTTATGTCGACTGATATTTTCTTGAATTCTTAGAACTTTTGCTGCTTCATCTATACAAGGATATAGAACTCTGTCGGTCTGTAAGCTTCGTGAAAGTATTACCACCACTTGTGATCCAATATGGATCTACTTCATGCAAGCCTAATAAGCAGGAAAATATTATAGTGAGAGAAGCTAAAGACCATTTACTCAACCAATTTTCCCAATTCAATCCTTTTTTTCCCCCTGAAAATAAGGATCGTGAAAACGCAAAAAAGTTCAGCACTGATATTAACTCGTGTACAAGAAGAAAACAATATACATTACTATGGAATTTATATAAAATTCCAGTTTCCCACACAAACTATTAGGTCAGTGAACATTACAAAACAAATAGTTTTACAATCCATGCTATATTAGACATCCGCTTGATCTCAATAACGAAATACGCTATAATATTAACAAATGGAAGCCAAAAATTGATTATGTACACCTAGTAACACAGGGCAAACGATCTAATTCAGTGTTCTTGCAGCTTTTCGAGTTCTTCTGGGAAACGATGCACGCTTCTTTCAGTTGGTGAGCCGGGTACGAAAGGAACAAAACCACGACCACCAAAAACAGGACGCATGAAAGCATTATCGAATTTTCTCCAATAATAATGGACATTACGAGGGGATAGGAGCATCCGTAAACTGTTTGGACGGGGCACGTTTTGGCCAACTCCACTAGCTTCTGAAGTTTGTCCGTGTGTTATGCTTTCTCCATACAGATCGGTTATGGAATCCTGCTCACCGCCAAGAAGTGGCAGTGTGATGGAATGCGGGGTAACTGGCTCCGATGAAATCATTCTGGTTAATTGTTTTGATGAAGGCAGTAAGAACCTCACCAGAGGTTTAGTGATCAAGCCAAACACCTGCATTGATCCAAAAGGCCATATGTTCATATCCTTTGACAATAAATGAAGTAGAAAAGTCATGTATTGAACCACCTCATTCAAAAAGTTCACAATGTCAGAGAGAGAAAATTTCTCTATGTAGATTATTGATCAGATAAAGGTTGGGTATTCAAGTCTTGGAGTCACCAATTTAAAAATTGTGCATGCTTTTTGTCTTAGACGAGGTATTTCGAACGTTTTGGGATTGCACTAAGGGTCCGTTTGATTGCAAAGGTGAAAAGAAAATGAATTCTAGGGAATTGTAATTAATTGTATTTGATTGATACAATTTTCCGCCTGAAAAATGTTGAAAGTTTGATGTCTGTTTGACTTTGTTTTTCATGAAAATTGTCAATTGAAGTGATAATTTCTTTTATCAATGGGTCTAGAATTTGTTTCACTTGCCAAAAATAAAAATAAAAATTTACCATACTGAATATCATTTGTTTGACTTTTTTTTTACATGGAAATTGTCAATAAAAATGATAATTTTTTTTTACCATTAGGTCTAGAATTTTTCCCAATTGAAAAAAACAAAAAAAAAACCGCCTAAAAGGTGGAAAAGCATTTTCAACAAAATCAAGGAAAATGTGCACGTGTGAGAAAAAGTGAAAAAAAAAAATTCCATGGAAAATTTCTACTATCAAATAGGCAAAAGCTAGAAAATAGAAAAAGAATTCCTAATTCTAGGGAAAATTAAGGGTATCAAACATGCTCTAAGAGAAAAGTTACAAAATTAAGATGATGGATTTCCAAAAAATGTTGACCCAATTGTGTATCCTTCCAAGCAGTTTTCAGAAGCTTGAGATATCTTACCACGGTGCTAAAAAGAACAACTGTTATGGTACTGGTAATCATGATAGCATTCTCACGTACATTGGTGTGTCCCAAACTTGTAAACTGCACGAGTGAAATGCAAAATTCTGTTAGTATTTCTTATGATATAGAATACAAACTTACCAACCCTTTATCGTTTTCTGTAACACGTCAATAGAACAACATTATCAATCTACACAAAGGTCATAGAATTATTTGAGAATCTTGACGAGGGAAAAGGACTTGAACATAATATTTTGATAATTAAGATTAAATGAAGATTTTCATTTAATATAAAATCTTCGATAGTTTAAATGATTTTCAGTTGCAAATATTTTTAATGAAAAATTTAAGAGCAACGGCTCAGGTCAACTGAGAAATGAACTAGATCAAACCAAACTGAGTACCAATAAGAATTCTATATATGTATTAAAAAACCAAATAGTTCCATGTAGGGTATTAATTGAACCAAAACAGCCAAGCACCTACTTGTTCTGGTTTAGTTCATTCCTATTCCTGTTCCACCTCAAAAAAATTGTTCGTGTGTCAAAACTTGTGTATATTTTCTTACTTAACTTTCTTACATCCAGTTTTAGGCAACAAAAGTATTGATTGATTAAAAAATGTTCAATATATTGTGAATGCACTTTCAGCGTTGATGAAGGTGGGGAAAAACATTCTATTTCACTGAAATAGTCATAACTGCTAATTTACCTGTTTATAAGCAAGCGCCATCGAAACAGCACCTCGCATAAGACCAGCCCACCATATTGTAATCTGCAAATCAGAAATGGGAGCATTGTTAGATAGCCCAAACAAAGGAGAATGTTGTACAGTTGAAATGATTATTTCTGAGCTCATACTTGCTTCTTAAAGTCGATTTTATCATATGGAGACTTCTTGGTCAAGTTAGACAGGAACGATAGAGGAAAAATGAAGGCTGCTCGTCCAACCAAAACCAATCCCAACAGAATTCCACTGACAGAAATTGACGTCTTCAGGCTGACAATAACCAAAAAAGTCAATGTTTTTCTATCCAAATAGCATACAAAATCTCTTCATGTATGGCAAAGTTCATGAAACTACGCTATGGTGGCTAAGCCTCCATTTGGGAAAAAATTATAAACGGTTTAATTTATACATTGATAGAAATGAATGATGGATACTACTTGTGGGTCCATTGTATGGTTAAAAATAAAGTTTGATCATTTATAAATTTTGCCAAGCGGAGGCTAAATATTTCATCTACATATAAACCATACCTGCTACTTACAACACGCCACTTCTCAATGTCCAGAGCATCCATGCCAACATAAAGAAATATGAATATCTCAGCAACAAATGACAAAGTGGCAAAGGCGTGCCTGCAGAATAGTTGAAGATACAAATCAATAATCAATTTATTAAGTAACTTAGGGTATGGGAAGCGTCATAAGCAACAATGTATTCTAAAAGTGTCATGTTGTGCAAAGTAACGCCATACTTGGTGGTTACTCTTGAGTTCTCGGTGACATTATGCCAGGTGTAGTGTGACATCACAATGCCGCAGAAGAACACAGTGAGTATAGCGCTTAAATTGAATAACTGCACGACATATTAGGCCAAAAGAAAGGTTCATTTGTTAAATCGAAACAATAGGTAAAGGCTTCTTAAAAGTTGTCAAAGAAGAATGCCAAGTTCTATAAGCTCCTTACAAGTTGGGCAAAATACTTACTTCAGATAGCATGTAGGAAAGGTATGCCAAAAGCATCATAATGGCAACCTCACGATCTGTAGAATGCCTGTAGTTCATCAAAAAAATAGTCATAGAAATTAGAGAACAGTACTGGTGAAGAATAGGCTTTTGTCTTAACAAATGATTTCTTTTAACATATCAAGTCTATCTATCATAACATTAACGATGAACATCATGCAATTCGTAAATTCATTAGGTGGTATATTGGGTATACGAAATTTGTATATATCTCGTCCAATTCAGGTTGAGTTGGCCTGAAAACCCTTATGTGACTTGAACTAATTCTATCAAAAATAAAAATGCACATATATCTGGTGCACAAAAACTTGATGATTTTGTTAAAAAATTATGAGACCTAAGAACTTTTTTGAACTCTTGTGCAAATATAAATTTGTTGGAAAAGAAAATAACAAGTATCAACTTCAACTTAATTAAGGCTGAAAACAAAATAACAAGTATGGATATCCTCACAAACCTTCCAAAGTAGAGTTTCTTTATGACGTATGCACTAAGCAGTCCAGCCTGCAGCAGATGAAAAATGTGAAAAATGACTCAATTTAAAAGAATTTAGAAGCCTAAACTCACAACACGCACCTCCCAGAGAAGGGGGGGGGGGGGGGGGGGGGGTGGGGGGGGGGGGGGTTGTTGTGGGGAGAGAGAGGGAGGGAGGAACAAATACTCACAACAACTCCCAATATGGTGCTTGTTATGAATAAATACAAAAAATTCCCAAATAGCTCCAAAGCTATAGTGGTGTTTATATGAGTCAGGTCAAGATTCTGAACTGCATTGAAGAGAACCACGGATGTCGCATCATTTACGACTCCTTCCCCAAAGACTAGACTGTACAATAAAGGTGTCTCATCCTGATTTAGGACCTGTAGCATCAGATATAATGCATCAGGCAGTGAAGCAAGATTTTCAGTTCTGATTTCAACAGCATAATGCGGCAAAATTTACCTGCAAGGTGCATACGGAATCTGTTGCAGCAAAAATTGCTCCAAGTGCTGAAGACAGTTTTTGATTTTTTAGTTTGGAACAAAGACAAACGTGTTAGGCTACAATTTGTGTGTGTGAGAGAGAGAGAGAGACGTACCAAGATATTCTCCAATTGCCAGATTAATATCCATTTGCTGGAGAAGGCCAATAGCACCTGTCACAGAGTTTTGAAGATGTAGGCAACAGCACAATATTTACATTCTAACAGATGAAATGATTGCTAAATAAATTAATAAAAATATTCAGAACTCAAGAAATTCTGAAAAAGCAATGATCTTCCTGTTTTTCAATTTTTATTCTTTATTCTTTTCCTTCAAATTTTCCTTCTGATCCTCAAAATCAGGGTTGTTCAAGACAAGCAAGTGGGGCAAATATACAAGTGTCCCTTGTCATGCATCACCCTTTCTCTCTCCAAAATCCAAAAGAAAGAAGAGCTTAATTAGGCTATGGGAACATGCTATTTAGATGCTAGAATTAAGTTCTACAAGAGGAACCAAAGTTTAATTGAACGGATACACAGACATATATTGATGGAACAGAAAGCCTTTCCTGCATGCTGTTTTCCATGATTGAGAACATATTTTCTTAAAAGGAGTTTGATGACATGCAAAAGTATAGCATATCAAAGCCCATAAGTAAAGAAATTCTGTCTGTGGCTGTTGAAGTCCAAATTTTAAATAAATAAATGTGGCATCTATGTAACAGCTTAAACATTTAGATAAGGTGGTTAATACGGTAGAGCAACAAAAAATATCTAGGTTTACTTCTTGCCGCCACCCATTTATGAAAATTTTGCACGTCTTTAATGAAAAATGATTCTAGCCTGCATGTAAGAGAGCGTGTTGAAGATCAAATTTAAATATATAAGCATGGCTTATAGAGTGGACAACTTCTGACATGTGAAACATTAGAAGAAGTAGAATTAATGCTTGTTAAAAAGTATGCATCAGCCAGCTAAGATGATATATTTATTTTTCATTATCGTTAAATTTGTTTAGCTCTTTCCATAAAGATCCGAAGGAGCAAGAGAGACATTAATGATTTTCTTGTTAGATATGAACAAATATTGTTGAGACTAGATATACAAGAAAAGGCAATTTATGCATACCCAATGATATAACGACGAATGAAATCAAAGTACCAATTGCTCCAAACAGCATTATAGTCGAGAAATTGCGAAAAAATTGTTTCTTTTTGACCTGGAACCTGATGAATAGTGTGGGTAAAAAAGAACAGTACTTAATATAACCTGTGCAAACCATTACAATTTACAAACATAATTAACTATCATTATATATAATTAAATTAACATACTCCCTATTCCGAAGGTCTACGGAGGCTCAAGAAGGTTAGCATTACTATTTGAAGCAACAAAAAGGTAACAAAAGTAGGAATATCCATAATCAACCTACAAAAATATAGTAAACATTTCTTGTAAAATGCTCTGAGTCAAAACATTTGCAGAGGGAAAAAAGTGCACATCATAATACGAGAATTAATCTCTTCAAACTTTTTACATTCTTTGTCTTGAATTTACTTCAAAATTTCTTAAATTCAACAAAAAGAAGAAAGATTGGAAAGTATAGAACAGTTAACCCTGTGAGCTATGGTTGGACGATGACCCCTTAAGAAGTTAAAGATTCGTTAAATAGTGCGAGCATGCAAGAAGCGTGTGTAGTAGGCATTTTCGGTTTTTTTTTCTAATGTCTTCCCTTTGAAGTTTCACGGTTCCTACAATACAATCACTAGTCATTTTCCATACTGCAGTTGAATTGTCACCTCTTAAGCTACTCACAATTTCTACTGCAAATCCTATGAGAAAAACTGAATTTCGAGAATAAAAGATGCGAAACACTCAAGTACTTGGCCGCATCTAAGAATTAATTCTTGGATGACTTGCCGTGCGAAAGAATTTGAATATAAATATCTAAAGAAAAAACCAAGATAGTACTTTGAAAACAGAGAACAATACGTTGAAACGCCTGACATACCCAGCATTAAAAATGATTGGTGGAAGAAGATAAATGAAGAAAAGATCTTCGCTGAATATCAAAAGACGCGAGCTTTTTCCACCACTTGTTAGTAGAATCCCAACACCAGTGCATACACCCTGTCATTTAAGTCACTCGCAATTACTTAATTACGTGAAAAAGGGATAAATAGACGCTCAACTCCGCTAATATTCATACACATGTACTTACAATTATAAGGGCCGTGATGGATTCATTCATCCAGCGACTTTCCTCCAAGAGGTGACCGATCACAATACATGCACAAAGAAGTGCGACAAATAAGGTAATCGCAACCACTGAAGAGTTGTCAGTGTCCGATGAGATGTTCATCTTTTGCAGCGTAGTTCCCAAGTCAAACCCCATTTGTTCAGAGACAAAATCACCGGATACTATCCAAATTCCTAGCAGATCTCACTTCAATGTTTTGAAATCTGATCTCTGAACCTCATCCAATAAACTGAAATTAGCTATCACGCAGCAAATTGGCCGTGCGTGGCTCGCATATGTAATAAACGTGATAGTACTCATCCAGATCAAAACAACCCAAAAATCAACTTCGTACATAGTTGCTTCGAGAACAAACAAACATTCGCGTTACGTCTAAAAAGTACAGAAATGTCAAAAAATCGAAAATTTACCTGTCGAATTCGAGAAAAATACATGAAAAATGGACTGTGAAGTCCAAGCTATATCTCAAATTCAGAAGCCCGACGATCAACTCAAATACCAATAAGGCAATAACCTATCTTCCCAGAATCACACAAACTCAAAAAATCAAAGTCGACTACTTGCTCTAATCACCAGAAAACAAAACTGATAAACAACAAACTGCAGAATTCAAAGTCTAACGCAGATTCAATCTCTTTCGAAAAATCAGTTCGTTTAACTGAACATTAAAGCAGCTTGAACTTAAAGCGATGAATTTGAGACTTCTCTTCAATTCCACGAAATTATACTTTACAAAAGCTTGAAACCAACTGATAATTCTAGAGAGGAAAAAAATGACAGATGGATCGGGGGCTGATTGTGGAGAATATAACTGTAATAAGTCAGAAAATAAAATTGAAGTATACGTGGAACTAAACAGGGCCGTTCCATTTATGGGCCTATGATTGATATCAACCGTTTGATTTAAGGTTATAACTTTGTTGAAATAATAAATTTGTGTATTAATGGAAATTGGTAATTAGATATCCTAATTTTCAAACTTAAAAAACAAGGTTGGTACTCAGTTTCACGGTCACGCTATATGTACACAATGATTTACACTTTAATTTACATCCCTGTGAATTGATAAATTTCGATACATTGGTCTTAACAATACATTTTTTCAATCAATAACTAAATTGTTAGCACATATGGTGTTAACAAAAGTGTACATATTTGATCCTTTAGCATAACTAAAATTATTTTAATAATGCTAGTCGTACAACCATGGTTCACAACTTGGTTGACAACTAGTATGTTGAAAAATTCTAATTATTGATTTCAAAAACATATTTTTAAATGAATGAGTATGATGTTTGCCAGCTCACAAACTGTAAACGAAGTTGTACATGTAGCATGATTCAAATTATTTTCGTAATGATATAATTGTCTTCATCACTCTGGTTTTCAACGAAAAGAAAAAGAGATGGCGGTGAAGTAAAATCGATTTTAGAATTGCGAATTTAGATATGACCTTAAAATTTAAGATGCTACTATCATAATATTTTTTTGAAATACTAGTTATAGTTACTAATGTGTAAAAATATGTCCAAGCATCTTTGAAAATATTTATAGCATAATAGACTAAAAAGTGAAATTATATTTCTCAAAGTTACTACAAATAGATGGAGAGAAATTGTCCCATTACAATATTTTTTCAAGTACTTATTATAGTTACTAGTAATTAAAAATATGTCCAATCGTCTTTGAAAATATTTATATCATAACGGATTAAAGAGGGAAATCATATCAAGATCAACACGATAGAAGGCGCTACTTATTTTGCATCTCTACGTCAACTTACTCCAAGCACTACCGAGCAAGAAAATTATATTCTTGTGACGATCTAGTTATCAATTTCAAACTTATCTAAAATAATTAAGAAAAATGTTATTTGTACACCAAACTTATCTAAGGTTTGAAGCTTCCATGTGTTCTCCACATAGTTCTCTTATTCCACGCGGACCACATAAAAAGTCAATTACTTATTGTAGCAAATTTCAAAGAGGTCTTCCGAAACTGGTAAATTGTGGTTTTCTGATTCTTGAATTCCTTTCAAGCCATATATTACGTTGAATTGCATATTAATGTGTTTGTGATCACATTCTATGAAAATAAACCAATTGAAGTTTATGCAATAATGCCAAATAGAAATAAGTAAATTACTCATTCTAATAAAAAAAATGTATTATGATTATTATTATTTTTTGAAAAATCATACAAAAGTAATTTTCTTTGAAAAATAAGTATGTACTTAATTAAATTTTAGGGATAATTGAGGCAGTGGTCCCTAAACTTTCACCTTTTTATAGATTTTACCATAACCTTTACTTTGTGCGTGATACAGTCCCAAATCTTTCAAAAATTTGCATGTGGGGATCCAAATGGATGGAAACCATCCATCTTGTCGTTAATTGACCAAAAAGTCAAAATTCGATCAATTTTGACCAAATTTAAAATGACAAAATGGTAATTTGCATTTTCCCACATTTATATATCTCTTTTATATATAAAGTGGCTATCTAACGGAATTTTGTTGTTTTAACGGAAAAACTAACGGAATTTCTTGATTTAACGGAAAAACTAACGGAATTTTTTTAATTTAAAAATATTTTAACTCCATAATTGGGTTTCAAAATTTACAATTCTAAAGCCCATGTAGAAGTATTGGATGTCATGCTCATTTTATAGATACACTTCTCTCCAAAGGTTTCATAAACTTCCAATGTGGGATTGTGCATTTTATATATGCTCTTAACTCCAATAGTTTTATAAATTTCCAATGTGGGATAGTGACAAAAAAAAAATGTTAAAATGCTCATCAAAATCATCTCTTTTATATATAAAGTGGCTATCTAACGGAATTTTGTTGTTTTAACGGAAAAACTAACGGAATTTCTCGATTTAACGGAAAAACTAACGGAATTTTTTTAATTTAAAAATATTTTAACTCCATAATTGGGCTTCAAAATTTACAATTCTAAAGCCCATGTAGAAGTATTGGATGTCATGCTCATTTTATAGATACACTTCTCTCCAAAGGTTTCATAAACTTCCAATGTGGGATTGTGCATTTTATATATGTTCTTAACTCCAATAGTTTTATAAATTTCCAATGTGGGATAGTGACAAAAAAAAAATATTAAAATGCTCATCAAAATCATTTTAAAATGTATGTCTAATTGACTAATTTGATTTTGAATTACAACTAATTAAATTGTAATATTCACTTTCATTCTTTCATTTATTTAATTTTCAAATTTAATTTAAATTGCACTTGATTATTAATATATTAATGTTAGATATTATTTTCTATAAGTTTAGAATATTTTAATTTAACAAAGTAAACTATTTTAACATATTTATTTTAAATTTTTAGTGTTGGGACTAATTGTAGGATATATAATGAATCAATTATTAAAGATAGATTTACTTTAAATTATTTTTATGTATTTATTGCATTCGGTTCGACCCCAGTTGAATTCCCACAAACTTCACGTCGAAATCATTCTCGATTGTGAATCAAAATCCTTCATCTCCATTTTTAGATATCGGAATTATCAAATCCGCAAACTTTTCGTATAAATCCTATGATTAATGCTCATGTTTAGTTCCTTAATTAATAAAAAAATTAAAATTCTTCTAACACTATTTAGCAATATTATAATATTATATTAAATGTTTAGTAAGTATTATTTTTAAATATTAGATGATTTTATGATATAGTAAAAAAATCTATTTTTTTTTTATAATATAGAAAAAAACTATTTTTTAAAATAAAATATATTTAATGTCTTAAAAATAATTAAAATAATATTAAAAATACGAAACGTATTATGACGCTTATTCTTCGTATTGACATGCCTAAACTTGTGATTCTTGATTCTCAATATCGACGTCTCGCAATGCATTACGCCTTTCAGAACATTATTATTAAATGAATGGAAAATGCAAAAAACTTTGTACTACTACATTTTAGTCACTAAGAAAAAATGAAACTAAAAAAACAAAATGGATGTGAATATTATTAATTTAAAAATGCTAATAGTTTATTTGGTAAGGTGCATTGAACTCAATGAAGAAAAAATATTTATTTATTTAGTTTTGTATTATAATATTATCTATTATTTTATTATGTATAAAAGGTTCATGATTAAATACAAAATTTAATATAATATAATAGTACGAAACACAAACTTAAACATTTTAATTTAGAATTTAACACTATTCAAATTAAAATTAATATATCACAATGTGTAATTATTTATTAATTACATAAACATTACATCATTAATTATTTAATGAACCAAAAAAATTATATATAACTAAGCAAACGTGCATTGCACGTTGCTTAAACCTAGTATATATATATATATATATATATATATATATATATATATATATATATATATATATATCCTGTATCCACCTTCTTTTCCATTCCACTCGCCCCCATCCCACCTATTCAAAACCAGAAAATCATCCAGCCAACACCGCCACCACAACTCTCATAAGTCTTCCCTTTCCAATTTCTTCACTTTCCAATTTCTTTATCGTCGCCTGATCGAGGAAGCAATTTTTGACTGCTTCCCTTTCCAATTTCTTCATTGCCGTCCGATCTAGGAAGCCATGTTAATTGCATCCCAGCAATTTCTTCACTACTCCTCTTGATCTCACTTCGGATCTAGATGGTGGTTCCATTTACCACATTAATAACACAAATCAAATCCAACTTACCACTGCACCGAATACACCGGTATCACCAACTCCACCTACCACCACATCTATTCCTTCAACCCATTTACCACATTAACACAAATGAAAACCCCAAATTACTTTAAAACAGAGGAAATTGTCATCGTGGTTAAGAATGAGGAGGGAGCCAGGAGGACCTCAAGAGTGGGATCGATGTCATCGAGGTAGCTGAAGCTTTGGTTGGCACATTGAATTTTGAGGCCAACGTAGCCCACGGGAGTTAATGCTTGGGGATTTCCATCGAGCTTCCAAATTTTGTATGTGTCAGGTGGGGTGATTTTCGAGAATTGGTACAATGGATAGTAGTAACTAGACGATGAAGGAATAGTGATCTTGGGTTCGATTTTGGAGAGAGTAGCAAGGATCGAGGCAGTCGACTAGATGAATTTGGGGTTCGAATTTGATTTTCAGTTTAAATTTCATTTGGTAGTGGAGAATATGGTGGTTGTGGGTTTGGCGACGACGATAACATGTAACAATGATTTCGATTTTAGGGTGGAGGTGGGGTTTGGACAGGAATGTTAAAGAGGATAACTGTGGGAGACGATTTTTAAAATTTTTTATTTCATTATTTTAATTATTTAATGTTATAAAATTGTATAGTTACTATTTTGCCCTTTCAAAATTGGTCAGAATTGATCAAATTTAGATTTTTTTGATCAATTAACGGCAAGATGGATGGATGGACCCGTGTGCGAATTTCTAAAAGGTTTGAAACTGTGGTTGACACAAAGTGTAGGTCATGATAAAGTCTGTAAAAAAAGTGAAAGATTAGGGATCGCTACTGCAATTATCCCTTTACGTTTACAAGCAAACATTTTTGGAAAGAAGTTAACACTTTCGGTACTCGAGTAAACATTTTGGTCTCACATTCATTCCCTTCTAATACATAATTCTCTCCTACCAACGAACAAACTTCAATAATCATTTTTGAAACATCATAAAGCCCCTGTTTGATGAAAAATAAAA
This sequence comes from Fraxinus excelsior, assembly GCA_019097785.1. Classification (NCBI taxonomy): domain Eukaryota; kingdom Viridiplantae; phylum Streptophyta; class Magnoliopsida; order Lamiales; family Oleaceae; genus Fraxinus; species Fraxinus excelsior. The sequence goes on from CM032635.1 coordinate 9,109,712, forward strand.
TTATATTTTTAATAGATTTTAATAGAAGTTGATAAAATATGTTGTTCAAAAGTTGTAAATCCCATAAAATATGTGATTAAAATAAATTTTTAAATTTGATTTAGTTTAAAATCTAAATTTTAATTTCTATAAAATAGAGGGGAAATTTCATTAAAAGTGAAGTGTCTAAAGCTCCGTTTGATAGACCGAATTTTCCATTTTCAACTTTTGTAGTGTTTGATTGGCGGAATTTTTCCAGGAAAATATTTTTCAACTTTCTAAGTTTTCCACATTTTTGAAGAAAATAAATTTTTGATATTTTGGTGGGAAAATATTTTCTAAGTTTTTTTTTTTTTTTTTTTTGGCAATTGGAAGAAATTCTAGACACAATAGTAAAAAAAATATCATTTTTATTGATAATTTCCATACAAAACAAAGCCAAACAAATAATATTCGGTATGATTATTTTTTTTTCAATTTTTTTTATTTTTTATAATTAGAACAAGTTCTAGAGCTAATAGTAGAAAATATTATCACTTTAATAGACAGTTTTCATAAAAAACGAAGCCAAACGGACAACAAACTTTCAACATTTTCCATGAAAAATTATACCAATCAAATACAATTAATTACAATTCCCAGTAAAATAATTTTTAAGAAAAAATTTTCCCTGTAAAATATTTTATTTCCACCCATTTTCCACCCTACAATCAAACGGACCCTAATTGTACTTTTAAGCCGTTTCTTTTTTCACCGATGGGTATTTTATTATTATCAAATTTAGCACCATATGATTTGTATTGTATTTCAAAATGTTCACTTAAAATATATATATATAATATAATAGAAAAGAAAGAGACATGACTTGCAAAAAGTAATTTTATATTTAAGATTTTTGTGTTTTTGTCTTCTACGGGATCTTTGTTTATGCGTGTAGTGTTAGGTATAGACTCTTGATGCATTTTCTTACATCACGTTAGATTGTCACTCACATCAATCCAACTTGGAAAACAAATAAATAAATGAAGTGTAAAAAATTCTAGTTCTTTGAAAACGATTTCCCAGTGGACTTGGCCAAGTCTATGGAGTATAGGTCAATGTTTGGTACACATTAAAATTTTCATTTTCATTCTTCTATTTATTTTCAATCACACATTTTTCAATAAAATAATATTTTTCGTCACATCAATATCTTTTTCTTATTTTTCAACCACACATTCTTCCAAAATAATATGGCTCAAACAAACCTTAGATATTTTAAGTAAATGAAAGTTACTTAATTTAAAGTAAGTGTGTGTTTGGGAAGGATTTTTAAAGGTCAAGAGCATTTCTTGAGGGCTGGTCTAATGGTAATGGAATTGACCACTTTAAAATTCTTCGGACGATGAATGTTGCAGAATTTTGGTTAAGTGTTTATATATCATTCTTTGAAAAACTTAATCACATTTTAGGAGTTTAAATGATAAATTATAATGAGGGAGAAGAGAATTGGATGAGAATCGATTAAGAGAGAGGGCAAAATGTTAAGTGTTTTAATTTGATTTTAATTTATTTTACTGTTTTTAGCGTGTTTTGAGCATTTTGAGTTTTTCGTTGAAAATATTCAAAATGTCAAAAATGTGTTTTTGAACTTTATGTTATAATTTTAATCTTATTTTAAAAGAAAAACATTTTCGAAAATGACAAATTAAATAAATTTTGGATATCTTTCAAAATTGAAAATAGCAAACTAAACGTACTCGAATTTTTCATGGAAAACAAAGCAAGTAGGAAAAAGATATTAAACTCACCACCTTAATGTTAAAAAAATGCTATAAGTATATGGGATCTGTACAGGTAGTATGATAGGTGCACACTATATGGCTATCTTTACATATTGATGGCGAATTATGCTTCTTGTACACTTAAGTTCCAAATTAATAAACATTACTATGAATATAAAATAAATACTTTCCTTTCAATTGTCACAAAGATTGGTATCAAAAATGGATTGAACATGGCTCATGTCAATAACCTAATAACACACAAAACAACTCCACGAGAAGGAATCAAAAACCACAAAGGAAACCGATCGAAGAATCACGCAGATATAGCTGCGCGCAGAGTAGCAAGGCAGTAGTGAAGTGAAGGAAAAACCGAAGTAGCAGAAGGCCAAACCAGGTAGCCAAGTCGCCGACCATGGTGCCAGTAAGGTGAGAAACAGAGGCCTCACAAAAGGAACTGCATGAAGGGTGGTAGCAAGGTCACATAGAGGAAGCAACTGAAAGGTCTCACCAAAAGGGGGTTGAAGTGTTAAATCGCGTGTATTTGTATAATAAATCAAGGGCCACAAATATATACAATGCACTTTCGGTCCAGTATGTTGTTTGGACCCTAAATACAATGCTCGGTACAACTTCTTTTGCGGGTCTCCAGTTGTGTGTTATTGGGTCGACTATTTTAAATAGTCTCAATAATAGATTCCAAACGAATCATATGATTTTAAACTGATCCAACGAGTCATCATCGCCCCTGGTTTATTTGGTATTAAAATTCCTAACATTTCATAAGACCAAATTTGATACGATTAATTTTTAAATAAATTTTAAAAAGGATAAAAATGAAGAATAACAAAAAAAGCACACAAAAGGACTATACGGACCTGCCACCAACACCATTGGCCGAGCTTGAGCTCGAGCTTTTGTCCCTTTTATAGAGCTTGATCCCAACTTTATCTCCATCTTGGGTGGCATGATATTTGTTCGTTATGAAATTCAAAAGTAATACAATTTAGCAAGTGCATGAGTCGTGGACATGTAGTATAATAATGATGGGCGTCCATGAGGAAATTGATCTATTTTAACTTTAATTATTTAAAGTAGTCTATTAAATAAAATTGAATATAATTATTTGATTGACGCTAAAGTAAAAAAAAATAGTTAACGCGAATGAAATTAACTCGTATAGTAAATTAATATATATCTATGAAGTAACCAACTTGTAATAAAATTTAAGTTTAATTATCAGCTTGAAATAAAATGAACTTGAGTGATCAAAATGTAATTCCACTAAGGGTCTGTTTGATTGTAAGGATGGAAAATGAGTGGAAAGAAAATATTTTGCAGGGAATTGAATTGTCTAAAAATTATTTTACTGAAAATTGTAATTAATTGTATTTGATTGATATAATTTTCCACCTTGTCCGTTTGGCTTTATTTTTCATGAAAATTGACAATTAAAGGGATAAAACTTCTTACAATTGGGGATATAATTTTTTTAGATTGCCAAAAAATTAAAAAAATTAAAAATTTGAAAAATAAATTGGTGTTCATTTTGCTTTATTTTATATGGAAATTGTCAATATAAAGGATAATCTTTTTTTTTTTTTTTTTTACAATTGTGAATAAATTTTGTATCCATTGCCAAAAAAATAAAAATTAAAAAAAAAAAATTTAAAGTAACCTAGAAACCATTTTCCCTCATTTAGGTGAAAAAGTGCACGTGTGGAAGGGAGGGAGGAATTTATTTTCCAAGCTAAAATTTCCAATCAAACAATCACTTTTCTTGGAAAAATGTTTTCCATTTTTCATGGAAAAAATGGCTATCAAACATAGGGCTGATTCGCTACGGTTTAAAATTCAATTAAAATTGAAAATATAGTCGTTATAAGGTTTCACCGGTCTAATAAAAGTCAACAATAACGATTAATTTTTCAATTTTAATCTCTACCGAACACGCCCATTGCCTAAGAGTTCCAATACAATAGTTAAACTCGCTCACCACGCTAATCCACTCACTCCCAAGTCCCACCCCTCCTCTCTCTCTCTCTCTGACAAACAAAATAAACAGAGAAAAATAGAAAATTCTCCAATCATAATTCTATGATATCTAAGGCTCATACAAATTTATAAATTGCAAATATTTATCAACATCAAAAAATTAAATTAAATGGGACAAACCACTTGCACCTTATAATCCTACCTTAAACTTTTGATTTCAAAAAAGTTTAGATTTTGTACATCTTGAAGCTGCCCAAAAATTTATAAAAAGATTTGCTTTCTTCCTAAAAGATAGAGGATTATGAAGGTATTTTTTACTTAGTTTGTTGCTGGAAATAAAATGGAAGTAAAATGATAATTATATAGTAAAAGATAAATTAAGAGATATTTGAAATGGGGAAAATAAACGTAAGTTTAAAGGATAATGTGTAAGACTGGCTTGAAAACCCGGACCCGACCCGACCCGTTGTTTAGGGATAAACCCGAGTCGGGTTGGGGTAAGATAAATTTAAAATAATTGTGGGTCGGGTCGGTTCAGCCTCATAAAACTGACCCAACCCACTCTTTTATATAAACTGCTTCATCTGCAGTCTGTACTGTGTGTTGTGAGTGTTTTTTCGATTCGATTCACACAAAAACTAAAGGTTTGAATTTATCACTGAAAACTAGTGGGAGAACGTGCATTGCACGTTAATTGCTTATTGTTAAAAATAACTGCATGTAAATTTTAGAAAAATTCATTTGTAAATGACAGTATTGTAGGAAAATGCCTGAAGCACAGAAGAACAAAAAATTTACACATCAATTTATTATAAAACTTTAAAACAAATTACAAATTAAACATTAACCATGTTTCACTATTTTGAATACGTTATCCTTTTAACATAACTATAGATGTAATTTCGTTACTCTCTCACCTTTTGAAGGACAAATTAAGGAGAGACTATTCACAAAGATCCTATAAAGAAAAATACAATGTACTCCATTAAAGATAAAGAAAACTATAACAGCTCCATTCTTTTAATTTTATAAGGATTCAGTTAACACAAATCGGAAAATTTCACACGAACATAAAAAAATTGCGGGAATATTTTTTTTTTATGTTCCTGTGAAATTTTTTTATGTAAAATTCTTAATTTAGGAATAATTTTCAATAAAATTCATATATTAAATTATACTATTATTGAATATTTTTAATATACGAATTTCATAGAGACTATTTAGGAATATTTTTCAATAATAGTATATTTTAATATACGAATTTCATTCTTAATTTTAATCATAGTTTAATTTTCTCTTCCCTCTAACTGATATACAAACACACTAACAAACGAATTGTACCTTAAGAAAACAAACACTTTTCTTATTTTGTGAACAACCAAAAACCTTATAAGACGTTTTAGAGTCTTAAATACTAAAAGAACAGATAAGCTACTGGCCAGCAGTTCTTTAATGGGTTGGGCTACAAATCAAAATTAATAAATACTGAAAATAATGAACTAAGAAACATTAAGTGCCGTTTTGACTTAGCAAATAAATTCAAACGTCCAAAATCCCTCGTATGTCACATCGAACTGAGTGAAGCGGTGAGTTCAATGGAAATCGTCGCGAGCTTTCCGGAATAGGGTAATGGGCCCAAAACGGACACTGTATGCAAAAGTTACGCCTACTATCCAAACGCTCCTCTACACTAACCTCATCACTAACCCATCATAATAAGTTGTGAGAATTCCACGTTCGACATTCACTACTTATGTTCCAAAACAAACAACTTGAATAAAAAATCTTGCGCAAGCTTGTGGACACAATTTACCCATCTTATTTCCTTTCTGTCTCCACACATTTCTAATTGTTTCGGGACAATTTTAAGCTAATAAAAGGATATGTATCTCACTGTAAAAAAATAAAATAAAAATTGTCTCCGCGCCGGGAGACAATTATTTATTTATTTTTATATATCATACACATTAGAGGCATTGTAAACGACTTGATTCCATCTATTTGCTATCTTCACAAAAACTTCATTACAAATTCTAGTTATCACTCAAACTTTAACCTAAGTTTATAAAATGAAAACTGAAAACTAAAGATGCAACTAAAGGTGTGTTCGGTAGAGATTGAAATTGGATTAAAATTGAAAAAATAGTCGTTATTGTTGACTTTTATTAGACGGGTGAGACCCAATAATGGCTATATTTTCAATTTTAATTGGATTTTAAGTCGTACCGAACATGCTCTAAAACTCAAGCAACAACTGATTGAAGCTATATAACACAATAATGCATAGAAGATGGATGTACATCATCTAACAACCGATAAATTTTACCCTGCAAAGGATAGAATATATACGTCCTACTCTTAAAAAAGAAGAAGCAACCATCTGTTACTTGAGAAGCCCATGCCACACACAACAAGAAGTGAAGGTAAAATAACTCTTTTACTCACTGTTTTACTATTACACTTGTTAAATTTATTCATAGAAGGTTCAAACATGCAAGTAAAATTTAATTTCTACAATCACCAATTAAATTAACTAAAAATCTAAAAATACTTAGTTAAATTGAGTTTAAGAATGACAATAGATTGAAGGTGTATGTTGTTTGAAATGAAGCACAGTACCGATTTGGCCATTGCTATTGCCATTCTTAAACTCAAACAACATACGCATCAAGAAACTCCAATGGTACCGATTTTAAGCACAATACTGATTTGAAATTAAGCATAGTACTGGTTAATGGCATACGTTGTTTGAAATTGCCTATAACATTTTCAAGTAAAAAAATTAAAAATCTTTCAAGAAGTTTCATTGCATTAATATGGAAACAATGAAACAAACAACAAACATATCCACCATACCCAGATTCACAGTAAAAAATTGGCATCAGGTACGAAAATACCTTATTTCAATCACTATTTTGAGCAATCTCTTTCTCAATCTCAGACGCCAAACATTGAAAACTTCGAACCTTGCAAAAACAAGGTTTTGGGATGGTCAAATGAAAATTTCTTCACAAAATTAGAGCAGCATATAGAGAGAAGAACGTATGGAGAAAAAAAAAATTCAAAAGATAGAAGAAGAAGAAGAAATGAGGAATCTTACAATATGAGTCAATGTGAGAATGGAATGGAGGAGTAAAGGAGGTATGGTTGGTTGAGTGGAAAAATGGAGAAAGAGTAAAGACACAGGAAATGTTGATGGCAAAAAATAAAATAAAATGAATTACGATGACGGAAATCGCGACACGTTGCATGCCAAGTTTTTGCCTCTTTTATTTTGTAGTGAGATTTGACGTTCCATCCTACTTTTGCATTCTGTTTAATCTTTTATCCACAATTCTTTTTCCAAGATTTTAGTTGAATTTTTGGGTTTTGTTGTTCTTCCTCTGTTTTGTTTTCTTCATGATACTGCCCAATAACACACACACACACACACACACACACTAACAAGATTAAACATGAAATGGGTTGTGTGTGCAATTTGCAGTATTTTTCAACAATATTGAATGCTGTAATATTCTATAATATGTATATTTACTGCCTCGTTAATTTCTTCTATGATGTTCTTATTAGGGGTGTACGCGGTCCGATTTTACTGGTTTTTGACAGATTTTCAAACAAAACCGTTTAAATCGGTTTGAAAAAAGCACAAACATAAGCCAAACCATTTTGAACGGTTTGAAAAAAACTCAAACATAAACCTAACGGTTTGGTCCGGTTTCTTCGTATATTTTTTTGTCCGTCTACTTTTATGTCATTAATTCATTGAATTCAATATATATTTATATCTTACTAGCAATAAATTTAAAACAACTAATATATCTATTATAAATTTAAATGTCAACTAAATCCAAGTGAAATCATAATAATAGTTTTTTGTTCACCATTTTTAGGCTAAGACGTTACGATAACGTTACAATACAAGTCTAACAAACTAAATATAAGACCCAAAACACCTGTAAACTAAATATTTATTTGAAAGTATATAGTTCCATAATACAATTACTGAAACATTAATAAGGTAACACCTTAAATGATAAACTTTACGCCTACTAGATCGAAATCCAAGACTTTAATAGGCTAACTGAATAGATATCTTCCTTATTAATTCAAGACACTTAAAGAAACGGTTTAATAAAATATCTAAGCATACAATAAAAAACAACAATTAAATTGATGCAAGTATAGTTGTCATTGAAGTTATTGTTGGTTTCTTTTAGCTTATTAAACAGCTCATCCACATATCAAATTGCACATGAACACTTTTTAGCTTCTATTGACATATTTTATGATGTATAATTCAGTCACAAAATAAGAGTGTGTCCACACAAATAGAATAGAATCATGTACATAGTAGATAAACATTTTCCATCAAAGTGAATAAATTTATTTCACAATCATTCAATAATTGAGAGAAATGCGAAACTCATATAATTTCAGATTCCTTATCTTAATTTCCTCAAAAAATTATTGATCTGAAACTTCATTCGTAGAAAATATTATCATCGAAGACCCACGATCTCTTTGTCTCCGATTTGGTGTGGTGCGGGTGGCTCAATGCTATGTCGGATGTCGGTTGAAGTTCATCTGAATTCTGAAGAGGAAAAGAGCTGTTGATATATTAGGTTAGTCTTAAGATTATTAGATATAAATTAGGATTATTGGGTAATAATAATATATATGTAATAGAAAATTAGAAATTGACAAAAATACCCACACATGACAAAATTATTGAATTTTTCATTTATTTATTTATATATTTTTTCGCCGGTTCGATTTGGTTTTAAACCGTAATTAAAATTCTCAAACCTAAACCAAACCTTCGTTGACAGATCCACGTGTCACCAAACCGACGGTTTCTAAAATGCGGTTTCGGTTCGATTTTTCGGTTTGCCGATTTTTGCTTACAGCCATAGTTCTTATTCATAATTGTACTCTATTTAAAGTATTAACTACTGCAAGCAGGCTCTGTCATTTACTCCTCCATCATTTGGTAAGGTCAATTTACTTATTATTTAGTGTACATATATGGAGTCCCGAATAAACAAAGAAGATAGAAATTTCTGCGAAAGCACCGATTATGGGGATAAGCAAGAGGAAAAATCATTTTTTTTGTCTGAGTAACCTAGAAAAAAATAATCGCAAAAATCACTTACAAATTGAATTTGAGTAAACTTTTCAAGGCCCCATTGCACATGATATAAGCAAAACCCCCAAAAATCAGCAGGAACTAGAGTGAAGATGTAACCCTAGAAAAGATGGGCCAGTAGCTTAAAATGGGAAAGCAATAAATGAGAAAATTTGACAGTGATTGATTATGATGCACCGACACGGACACGTGTGTCCAACACGATACGTGTCAGATACGTCGACAAGCGATTTTTAAAAAAAGTACAGACACGACATATTATCGACACGTTGATTAAATTCTTAAAAATTCTTCATTTATATAGTATAAATTTAATTTTATACTTGTTATTAATTTTTCTTGTTGAAATCTTTTAAACATGATTACCTATTTGTTACTTGTTAATAAATTTGAATTAATAATATACAATATTTTTACTATAAAAAGAAAAATAATTATGGTAAAGTGTCCGAGAAGTGTCGATTATGCAGATTTCGATAACAAATTTTGGATTTTGATGATAATTAAGATTCGTGCACCCGTTGGACCCGACCCGAATTGGGTCAGTTTAGGGTAGGAGTCGGGTCGGTTTGGTTTGGTTTTGGTCCAAACCTGACGCAACCCATTGCCCGCATCTAATAATGTGAGATGGTTAGAAGTTAGTGAACATGAGAGATAAATATTGATTTATATAATATAATATTATTTTCTTTTCCTAATTATCTTAAAAGTTATTATATTAAGTACTAAAATAATACCCATTAAATGTGACCTTTGAATTTAAATAACTTGGACTTAACTTATACTAACTAACTATTTCTCGAGTTGAAGATTTCTAATTAATTACAAGTCACATGAGCCCAATATTGATATATTAATTATCACGTTATCATTAATTAATTATTTGGCCCAAAATAATATTAGATTTAGCCCTTGTTTGAAACCCATTTTTAGAAGAATAGAAATTTTGGAATAGTGATTGATGTGAAAATGTGTGGTGGAAAAGTGATGAAAAGTTTTTGATTTGTGTGTAATATTATTTTATTGAGAGAATGTGTGGTTGAAATGAAAAATAAGAATGAGAATGAGAAAGAGAAAGAAAATGAGAAATTAATGGGTGTCAAACGGGGGCTTAATACTATTTTACTTTAGTCCATCAACTTTCCAAAATTATAAAAATATAGCAGATGGAACAAATAATTTTATTCTACAAAATTTTCGGGGTACTACACTCAATTCCAACATGACAGTCACTTTGGAGAAATTCCATTGTAGAAAATAGTAACACAGTTTTCAGATAGTCCTTTCTGCAGATAAATGGTCCTAAATTTTAAATATGACATAAGTGTGATTAGAATATGTTAACTTGTATAAAATTGTAATACTCTTTTCAGAGAGTACCTTTCTACAGCTAAATGGCCGTGAATGTTAGATGTGACCAAAGCATGATTGAAGTATGTAATTTCCTTATTCAGTCTCTCCCCATCTTATCCATAAGTTGGTTCGGATTCAATGAAGAATGCTTTGCGTTTTCCATTTTTCGTCCTCTTCTATGCTGATATGCAAAATAGTGTCAGGTACATTTATCAATAGACTTCGTGGGAATCAATAAAAAGATTCAGCCAATTCTGATTCTTTGTGTATTTCTAAATCTCTAATGGATTTTATCCCTCCCCCCGCCCCCATACTCTCGTGACCTCTACTGGTCACCATCTGTATTCTGTTCCTTACTAAGCGGCTGCAAGGTATAAACCCATGCGGCTGCATGGAACAAAGAATTGCTACCCCTGGATTCTCGGTAGATGACCATGCGGCTGCATGGTTTTATAACCATGCGGTCGCATGGTGATAATGTTTGCCTCCAGACAGCTTTCAGTATTTTAGTCGTATTTTCCTCTCCCAATATCCGATTGAGGCGATTCAAGATGTTTGGAAAGCTAACTCAAAGAGCTACAACTTTCGTTTCAGATACCATCTTGGAATTTGATCGTTTTACATGTCAAAAACTGGTCTTAATATGAGGTTGAAAATCGGTGCAAAACTTTTCAGCTTAAAAGTTGATATGTGATAATGTTTTGGCTATATTTCATCCCTTTAACTCATTTCTTCATCCAATTGATATCTAATACTCTCGAATCTTCATCATAAGATTAAAAACAAGTTTAGAATATTTGCACTTTAGTCCCTAAACTTTTATTTTCTCCAATTTTGGTCATTTTTCACTTATTTCTCCTTATTTCAGCTACATTCATCACTTTATCCTACAAAACATAAATTATATAGAATTAAGCTATATTCCAATATATTAATCAACAATTTTTCATATTTTAACAGTGAAATAAGTGTGTAAAAACCCAGTTATCAAGACTTTTGTCTGGTTGCTTGTAGGCATATAAAAGCCATGAACAATTGTCTTGACATTTGACTCGTAGTCTTATTCCGTCATTCTTGACATATTTTACCCGCCTTTGCATTTTTAACGGAGTACTGTACAACTGTTTCCATCAATATCTTTATGTTGTCAAACTTCATGTTTATTCGAAATTTTAGATTTTGTATGTTTGTAGCAGGATTAAGTCAAGGCTCATTCATGGCTCTTGAAGAGCCACCAACTTCTTCGGTATCACTTAGAATACTTCTAAGATCATCTTACTCATCATAGTCTGTTCCATCACCATCTACATGCTTTGCTCCGCTCTCATATTCTGTCCTCAAATTTTAATCACCAATATAAAAACCCTCAGACAACCTGAAATATGAGTCTTCATCATTATCGTCACCAGGCACATCTTCCTCATGCTTATAATCTGAATCACTGAACTCCTCCACTATGCCTTCCTCAAGTTCCATCTTACTATTTCTTTCTCTAGTGTCGATATTGTCCACACTTTTAGCAACAACAGGTGCATAATCCGGTGGTGCATCTGCAGGGGTGCAGTAAGTGCCTCGTAATAGTCATGCAGGCCTACCATTAATTCTTCACCTATGGGTTGATCACTCATATTATGCCCACCTGTAGGTACATGATCTTCTGTAGGGAAAAGGGGTGCATCTGCTGGTGGTGTATCAACATGGGGTGAAGCAGCAGGGGTTTCATCAACACATGATGCATCAGCAAGTGCATCATGTTGTAATTCAGTAAGTTCATCGTATTGAGGTGAAACATGTGACTCATTGTAATCTGTAGCATGTGCCTCTTCGTTGTGATCTATAAATACATGATCTTCATCTGCATGTAAGTCACGCACTCCACCCACAGGAACATCAGCAAAACTCCCTGCATCCACTTCTATTTCACCAGCATCATCATTGCTGTCAACCTCATTGACAACATACAAGTCATCACGTTCCAGAAACTCATCATAAACCTCCATTACATAGCATACATTATGCTCAAATTGTTTGGCAACATCTAGTTTTCCTTTTTCTTCCACCTCCTCCAACACCTCACCACTGTCGACATCAACCATCAAAATATCATGCCCTACTTTGTCGTCCCATGGCAATTCCAATGCTTCAATTATGAGCACACACCACATCTCAGCAAAGCCTCTTCTTACCAAACAACCTAACTACATTCATAAAGTCTGCATCTTTCACCAACCAGAATGATGCCTCATTCAATCTCCTCTTTTCAATCTTATATTGTTATACACATACCTCATTTTCTCAAAATAGCATAGCATCTTCATAGCATTGTCCAGGAGAAATCTATTAAACCAATTAGGGTGCACGTAGTCTAGATAAGCTATCTTTCCATGCTCGTATACAAGATTTCGCATCTTTCTAAAAATACACCGTCGTAATGTAGTTTTATAGTGAAATAACTTGAATTTTTCCTTGGACAAAAAAATCATATCAACAACCCACCGTCAACAAACCCTAGTTGAACGAAATGACTGTAAAATCAACGCGAATAAATAAGGAAAATCTTATGATTTCAACTCAATAACATGCTTAAAATTATGAAGATATGCACTAATATGATCACAGTTGATAACCTACCATGAGGCAAACATATCTACAATAAAATAAAAACTTACCATATACAGGTTCGAGAAGACGACCTCGTATGTGACATACAAAATCTTCTTGATTTTCATCGGATTGTTGGCTATTTTCGTTCAACATTGTAGAAGATGAATGTTGGGTTCGAACCGTGAAAGAGAATGGAGAGTGAGTGATATTAAAATTGACAAAATGACTTTTTTTGTTTAATTAAAAGGGGGAAATAAGAATGGACGAAAATACCCTTCTTTAAATTGGTTAGAATTTGCCTTTTTCCATTTTTGAGGTCAACGACGGTGGAACTAACGTTTTCCATCATTTTGGACTGCATCTGCGAATTGCTCAAAGATTTGGGACCGCGGCTACAATTCTCCCTAAAAAATAATTCAATTTAAAACTCACAGTTTATTTATGGGATTCTTTGTTAAAAGACATAGTCAAACAATGTAATTGGATAAAAAGACTTTCCTCAAAGTTTGTTTGAAAAATGGCCCCAATTAAACAAAATCAATAAATAAAGGATATAAAATGTCTAAAACATCCCTATCATGAAAAGACACAAATACCCTTTCAATCCAATTAAATTCCCCAATTCATCTCCAAGACTCCAAACCATATGAACGCACGTGCTCTCCGTCTCCTGTGTTTGCCACCTCAGAAATCTTGTTATTCATTATATTTCTCACTATCTTTTCCAATATTTTGAGCATTTGAACAAGAATTTTGGTTTCTATATTATCTACATTGGAATCTCTATTATATTTGAAGAAAGAGAAATGTATTTTTGTAAATTTCATGTACATTGGTCATTTTATTGTTGAATACATTATGAAATGATATTTTAACTGATTTTTCTTCATAGTTGGTTGTATTTCTGAATTGTCCGCACATATTGGACGAATTGTAGTACAGAACGCCGGTCCAGCCGTTTTACGTAGTGTAGAACGACACTACAGTCGTTATCGTCCATATAAAATGAAAATACAAATTATATCTATTATGATCTGTCCGTTCTTGATAATACAATGCCGATACTTTGAAAATTTGAACATGAAAGCTATTTTCATATTATTTTGATATATATTTGAGTAAATTATTTAACTTTTTTTATTGTATTTGCAGATATGGATTCTGTAGAAATGATATGGGTACAAGTATGCTATTTTGTTGAGTTTAAAAAGATAGAAGAAGGCAAGACGACACACATGCGACTTTTGTAGTGTTACGATATACTTTTTTTGTAATATTGAAAATTGATTGTGGTGTTATCTTACGATATACTACTTTTGTCATTTTGAAAATCAAACTATTTATAATGATTGGAACGAAGGATTTTTTTGTCATTGTCTTAGACTCGATGAATTCATAATAGCAGTTATACTGTTTTTTGTTACAACAAAACATCGTTGGTACTGTAACGACACTTGTGCAGTTTTTAAAATAGTAACGACAATTATGTCGTTTTCCTTTTTTCTGTATTAAGTAATGCGCAAATCTCGAGAACCTTGTAATTTGTGTCTCCAGACTATAGCTTAAATGATTTCATCTTATCGATTGCCGTGGCTAGGACAAGTTGTAGCTCTTCGTACTCATGTTTAGAGGTAGAACGACACTTGTGCCGTTTTCAAAACAGTAACGGCAGTTGTGTCGTTTTCCAGTAACTGTTTATAAAGTAATGAGCAATTCTAACGAACGTTGTAAGCGTCATGACCATCCTGCATCTCAAATAAGTTGTCGTATCGATTATCATGGCTCGGACGGGTCATCGGCCTAAGAAATCGTGTTTAGTGGCGTTCTGTTGATTTCTAAGGTATTTTATTACTTTTCTGGAGGAACATGCTCAAGGATTGGACTCCCCAACATGAGGAAGGCCGAAAACGTTGACTCGTGACAGCTAACTTCGGTATTGACATGGAATTGATGGTAGCAAACCGTATAATCACAAGTTTTGGTCCAAGTTCAATTCGAAGTACAAGTAATGAGCATATCTAACGAACGTTGTAAGCGTCGTGACCATCCTGCATCTCAAATGAGTCCGTCGTATCAATTATCATAGCTCGAACGGGTCCTCGACCTAAGAAATCGTGTTTAGGGGGCATAACGACACTTGTGTCGTGAAACGGCTCAAGTGGCGTTCTGTTGATTTCTTAGGTATTTTATTACTTTTCTGGAGGAACGTGCTCAAGGATTGGACCCCCAGAAGGCCTAAAACGTTGACTCGTAACAACTAACTTCAGTATTGACATGGAATTAACGGTAACAAACTGTAGAATCACAAGTCTTGGTCCAAGTTCAATTCGAAGTACAAGTAATGAGCATATCTAACGAACGTTGTAAGCGTCGTGACCATCCTGCATCTCAAATGAGTCCGTCGTATTGATTATTGTGGCTCGGACGGGTCCTCGACCTAAGAAATCGTGTTTAAGGGCAGAACAACACTTGTGTCGTGAAACGGCTCTAGTGGCGTTCTATTGATTTCTCAAGTATTTTATTGCTTTTCTGGAGGAACGACCTCAAGGATTAGACCCCCAACCTGAAGAAGGCCGAAAACGTTGACTCGTGACAACTAACTTCTGTATTGACATGAAATTGATGGTAGCAAACCGTAGAATCACAAGTCTTGGTCCAAGTTCAATTCGAAGTACAAGTAATGAGCAATTCTAACGAAAGTTGTAAGCGTCGTGACCATCCTGCATCTCAAATGAGTCCGTCGTATCGATTATCGTGGCTCGGACGGTTCCTCGACCTAAGAAATCATGTTTAGGGGGGCAGAACGACACTTGTGTCGTGAAACGGCTCTAGTGGCGTTATGTTGATTTCTAAGGTATTTTATTACTTTTCTGGAGGAACGTGCTCAAGGATTGGACCCCCAACATGAGGAAGGCCGAAAACGTTGACTCGTGACACTAACTTCGCTATTGACATGGAATTGATGGTAGCAAATCATAGAATCACAAATCTTGGTCTAGATTCGTTTGAAAGAATAAGTAATGAACATAACTCCCGAATGTTGTAAGCAACGTGTTTAGTCCGCACCTTAAATAGGTTTAGTTTATCGATTATCGTGGCTAGGATGGGTCACGGCTTTTCAAAATCGTATTTTTTGGCAGAACGACACTTGTGTCGTTCTATTGATTTTTCCAATATTTTGCTACTTTTCAAGGCAAGGACATCAAGGATTAGACCCCTCCAACCTAAGAAGGACAAAAATATTGATTGTGTGGCAACTAGCGGTGGAATTGATATAGAATATAAGTTATGAAACGGTGAAAGCACAAGTCTTAGTCTAGATTCGGTTGAAAGTACAAGGAATGAGCATATCTCAAGTATTTTGTAAGGGGCGTGTTCAGCCTGCAACTTAAATGGGTTCCGTTTATCCATTATCGTGGCTAGGATGGGTCGCGGCTCTTCAAAATCGTATTAATTGGCAGAACGACACTTGTGTCGTTCTGTTGATTTTTCCAATATTTTGATACTTTTCAAGGTAAGGACATCAAGGATTGGACCCCCAACCTAAGAATGACGAAAATATCGATTGTGTGGCAACTAACGGTGGAATTGATATATAATATAAGGTATGAAATGGTGAAGTACAAGTTTTAGTCTAGATTCGATTGAAAGTACAAGGAATTGGCATATCTCAAGTATTTTGTAAGGAACGTGTTCAGCCTGCAACTTAAATGAGTTCCGTTTATCCATTATCGTGGCTAGGATGGGTCGCGGCTTTTCAAAATCGTATTTATTGGCAGAACGACACTTGTGTCTTGGAACGACACTTGTGTCGTTCTATTGATTTTTTCAATATTTTGGTACTTTTCAAAGCAATGACATCAAGGATTGGACCCCCAACCTAAGAAAGACGAAAATATTGATTGTGTGGCAACTAGCGGTGGAATTGATATAGAATATAAGGTATGAAACGGTGAAAGCACAAGTCTTAGTCTAAATTCGGTTGAAAGTACAAGGAATTGGACATATCTCAAGTATTTTGTAAGGGGCGTGTTCAGCCTGCAGCTTAAATGGGTTTCGTTTATCCATTATTGTGGTTATGATGGGTCGCGGCTCTTTAAAATCGTATTTATTGGCAGAACGACACTTGTGTCGTTCTGTTGATTTTTCCAATATTTTGCTATTTTTCAAGGTAAGGACATCAAGGATTAGACCCCCCAACTTAAGAAGGACGAAAATATTGATTGTGTGGCAACTAGCGGTGGAATTGATATAGAATATAAATTATGAAACAGTGAAAGCACAAGTCTTAGTCTATATTCGTTTGAAAGTACAAAGAATGAGCATATCTCAAGAATTTCGTAAGCGGCGTGTCTAGCCTACAACTTAAATGAGTTCAGTTTATCGATTATCGTGGTTCGGACATGTCGTGGCTCTTCAAAATCGTGTTTAGAGGCAAAACGACACTTGTGCCGTTTTTAGAAACAGTAACGACAATTGTGTCATTTTCTTTTTTCCTCTTGATTAAGTAATGAGCATAAATCTCGAATGTTGTAAGTGGCGTGTTCAGCCTGCAACTTAAATGAGTCCAACTCATCATTATCGTGGCTGGACGGGTCGCAGCTCTTCAAAATCTATTTTAGAGGCAGAATGACACTTGTGCCGTTAAACGATTATCAATTTTCGTGGCTTTTCGTACTCATGTTTAGAGGTAGAACGACACTAGTGTCGTTCTTTTGATTTTTCCAATATTTTGTTACTTTTCATGGGAAAGACCTTAAGGTGTCGCTTAGAGGCAGAACGACAATTGTCGTTCTCTTGGACTTTTATTTACAAATATAACAACAATTCTATCGTTCTGGTAGACGTTCTCAAAGAAGTAATGACACGTTTGTCGTTCTGTTGATTTCTCCAATATTTTGCTACTTTTTCAGCGGAACGACGTCAAGCATTGGATCCTCTAACTTAAAAAGTTCGACAAACTGATTGTCTTTTTGTTCAATCAATCTAACTTACCTATTTTTGTACTCAAAATTGTCGTTTTCAATCCTCTTAGTTAAAAAAAAAAATATTACGGGGGCTCCGCCCCCGAACCCCCAAGAGGGGGCCCAACCCCCGTATTTTTTGATAAAGAATATAGGTATAAAACGGTGAAAACACAAATCTTAGTCTAGATTCATTTGGAAGTACAAAGTAATGGGTATATCTCAAGAATTTTGTAATCTGCGTGTTGAACCTACAACTTAAATGAGTTCAGTTTATCGATTATCGTGGTTGGGATGGGTCGCGGCTCTTCAAAATTGATTTTAGAGCCAGAACGACACTTGTGCCATTTTCAAAACAGTAACGACAGTTGTGTCGTTTCGTTTGCCTCTATATTAAGTAATGAGCATAAATTTCGAATGTTGTAAGTGACGTGTTCAACCTGCAATTTAAATAAGTTCAACTCATCATTATCGTGGCTCGAACATGTCGTGGCTCTTCAAAATCGATTTTAGTTGCAGAACGACAGTTCTGTCGTTCTCGAAACAGTAACGACACTTTTGTCGTTATGTTGATTTCTCCAATATTTTGCTACTTTTTCAGCGGAGCGACGTCAAGCATTGGACCCCCTAACTTAAATAGGTCGACAAACTAATTGTCTTTTTGGTTAGTCAATCTAACTTGCATATTTTGGTACGCAAAATCGTCGTCTTCAATCCTAAGTTTAAAAAAGAAAATCGGGGGCTCCGTCCCCCTCCATTCCCTGTATTTTCGCCAATATTTTTTTTTATTTCTCCAATATTTTTTGCTTCTTTTCCATTATTAGAGGTCATTTCGTTGAAAAAATTAAATTACAGCAGATAACGACTGTAGTGTCGTTTTATGTTGCAGATAACGACTGTAGTGTCGTTTTACGTCGCGCTTGCGAACCTTTTTGAGCAACAACAGATCGAATTGGTGCATTATCGGTCGATGTTAAGTCATGGTGTTCGTCATCTGGGCGAGTGCTATCCATTGGTGGTGGTGTGCGACCATGGGTGTCACCGGAGATAGGTTTTCCGGCAGAAGAAGATTACGCAATTATGGTGGTTTCGTGGATAATTGTTGGTTGGAAGTTGTAGATGAGAGTGAGATGAGGCTGAGGGTGGTGGAGTCCGATGGTTTTGATGGCCGAAAAATGGTGGAATGAGGCTCCATATGTGGCTGCTGAAAATGGACAAAGATCGTCCAAAATGAAGAAGAAAGAAGAAGGTGAAATGAAAGAATTTGGGTGAATAATTTGAAGGATAGATTTGTCATTTTACCTTTAAAACATTTTAAATTTTTTTTATTCTATTTCAATGTGGTCAAAGGCCATTTCTCCAAAATCATTATTTAGTGGGGTAATTGGGCCAAATTTCCCTTTATTTATAAGTAAATTTACTCAAACTTTTTAAGCTTAGCCAAAAATGCACTATCCCCAGCCCCATACCCCACCACCAAGAGAAAGAGAAGCATTTATCATCTCTCTCTAACCACTGCTCGTCTGCTCCCTTACCTATACACACTGTCGTTATATGTATATATCACTCCTAACCCTAGCTCGACCCCATTTCCGTCAGCATTCTTTATCATTTATCGCAAAACTAAGAAAAATCAACCGACTGGGTTTCAATTTCAAGACCTTTTTAACCATTCAAGTTCCTCTTTCAAGCAGCAAGCATGTGAATTTATGCAAAAAATTGATTTATAATTTAAGCTAAATTTTTGGTTTTTTTTTTCATGATTTTTTAGGTGGCTAGAATTGGTATGCATTTGTTTACGAACAAGCTAATTGAGCAGGAACTGTGAAGATGGAAATATGGATATAGATATAACACATGTAGAGAAATTAAGAGACATAACAGGGATATGGATGAAATTGAGGGAGGGAATTGTTATTGGGCAAACATGCCCCCAGAGCTATCGAGGGAAGTGTTGATGAAGATAGAGGATTCTGAATCCAGTTGGCCCGCGAGAAAACACGTAGTGGCGTGTGCAGGTGTGTGTAAAAGCTGGAGGGAGATAATTAAGGAGTTCGTCAAAACCCTTGAGGTTTCTGGCAAAATCACTTTTCCTATATCCATTAAGCAGGTACAGTTTCTCAAGACTTAGATGTAAATATTTTTTGTACTTGTTTTATTTTAGTGTTTAGTCAAATTATGTTTATAGTTATGTGTGGATAATGGTTTTGGGTAGTTTTTGGTTTGCTGGTTTCGTGTAAGTATGAATTATGGTTTGGGATTATGTGATATTTAGACAAGTTTACTGTGCATTGCTTTTATTATGAATTAATAATCATGAGTGAATGTAGAGACCCTCCATGGAGTTGTCTATTTAGGGTGACTGGTCTCCTGATAAGTCTGGGGCTGTTTCTTGATTCCCCTAAGTGCAAAATCTAACTTTTTTTTAGGAAATGTGATTTAAGCTTTTCGAATGTTGTGATTCTACAAAGTTGCATATTCTTTTACGACATTATCATAGTGAAATTTTACCTTGTTGGTGGGAAAAGAAATATAGAAATAAAAGGAATGGGTATAGTAATGTTGATTTTGACCACTTTATTTTATATTTAGCCAAGAATTTAGTTAAAAAACAGTGTGATCATATGTAGAATTTTTGAACTTTTTTTTTTTGATAACCGTGGATGTCCTGGCCAGCTTACGCGCACCTCGACTAATCCCACGAGGCTTGAAGTTTACGTCCGGATACTTACTTCTGTGGCCCTGAGGTGATTCGAACTGGTGATCATTGGGGAGCAAACCCAAGGCCTGACTAATTAAGCTAGATTGACGATCATACAAGGAGAGAATTTCTGGTAGACTAGTGTCATCTAAGTTTAGTTTGGTTGGTGATATTAATTTCGCAATAATGTTCAATTGGCCTTAAATGACATTGATTATCAGTTTAGATGATAGATTTAGAAAAAGAATGTGCTGAGAATGATTATGAATTTTCACAGTTCTTCAATTTGTTCCTGAACATTTCAGATTGCTATTTTATGGAGAAGATTGGTTATCATAAAAGCAAATCATCTAATGAAGTTTTCAACTTGCATTATCGGTTTGGGGTTCAATTCTTTAGCACTGGAGCATAAAATGTCATTTTGAATTTGTTAGTTTCTTGTCTTTATTTGTGCCTTTTGTATCAAGTCGGGAATTTTATGTATCCTATTTGGTGACATGGATGTCAATTGTTTTGTCTCTTTCTATGGATTTGACGGCTAAGCTTTTGAATTCTCAACCAACAGTCTGTAGTTTCAGAAAATTAAATAGGTTAGTAACTGCCAATTTTACTTGTGCTCAACCTTTTGCGATGAAGAGATTCTTTTGGTGACTTTAAGGGCAAGCCAACATCTATAAGTCGTATGGATGTCAATGCTGACATTCACTGGTTTTCTTGTACCAGCTATCTTTAATGAGAAGTTCTTCTAAGTTGTTGTCATTCTTCAATTTTTGTCTGTTCTCCATGTTATGCCACACATTTGTATTTATTAGCGACAACATGCCAAAAATAATTTTATTTTTTTGCCCTTCCTCAATTAATATTTTACTTTGGGAACACGAGACAATTTATCTTCTTTTATCTAATGCATTTAGTATCTTATATATTATTCGAAACATTTTTCTGCTTTGCAGCCAGGTCCAAGAGAATCCATTATCCAATGTTTTGTAAAACGGAATCGGTCCACACAAATGCATTATCTTTACCTCAGCTTAAGTCAAGGTTTGCGCTGTTGTGTCCCAACTACCTCTGGCTTAGCTAGATTATTCTTGTTTGTATTGTCTACTACTCATCACTCTTTGCCAGATACCTTCATAGTATTTCTTGGCAAGAGGATTCGCAGACGACGTCTTGTTTTCTCTTGACATCCATTCTTCTCTTCGTGGCAGCACTGGCTGATGATGGCAAGTTTCTTCTAGCTGCTTGTAGGTTTAGGCGCCCTGCATTCACAGAGTACGTGATCTCTCTACATCCTGACCATATGTTCAGGGCAAGTGGCTCTTGTATAGGAAAATTAAGGTGTGTCTCAACTTTTAGCTTGTTGAATGATACTTGGCATTTCCAGAAGAGACTCAATAACAGCAGCCTTCTATGTAAGCAGATCTAATTTTCTGGGAAATAAGTTTGTTGTATATGATGCTCTGCCTCCTCATGCTGGGGCCAAAACGCTCCAGACTCGCTCCACTCAGATGGTTGGCTTAAAACAAATATCTCCAAGAGTTCCTACTGGCAACTATCCAGTAGCCCAGATCACATATGAGTTGAATGTGCTGGGAGCCAGGTAAGATGGGGATTCATGCTGTTCTTGTAGTCTTATTCAATCAACAGATATAGTCAAAAGTTTAAACAGAAAATGCTCGATCTTAATTGCAACGGTATTCTTAAAAGAGTAAAATGAGTCACAAAGTTATGTGTTTAACAAACGCCCATGGTATTTCCCATGCAATAAAATCATAAAATAATTGTGTCATTGAGTATCTAAAAGTTTGGATATTAATGTACCTATAAATTAGCCACATGCAGGAGTCCAAGAAGAATGCATTGTATCATGGATGCAATTCCAGCTTCTGCCATTAAACCTGAAGGTGTGGCTCCCATGCAGATCGATTTCCCTTGTAGCAATGCCAATTCCTTTCCAGCGATCCCCTTTTTTTGGTCAAAGTCAAACGGATTGGATAAATCCCTGTCTGCAACTTTGGATAGCCAAAGAGTGGCATCACTTGTTTTGAGAAACAAGGCTCCAAGATGGAACCAGCAGCTCCATTGCTGGTGTTTGAACTTTCATGGACGGGTGACAGTTGCATCAGTGAAGAACTTTCAGTTGGTGGCTTCTCCAGAGAATGGTGTGGTTGGGGAAGAAAACGAAAAGATCTTCCTTCAGTTTGGGAAAGTAGGGAAAGATGTGTTCACCATGGACTTCTGCTATCCACTGTCAGCATTCCAGGCATTTGCCATCTCTCTTAGCAGCTTTGATACTAAAAGTACTCGTCAATGATAAACATTGAGTGGTATAAATCTAATTCCTTCTTCCATATATAATGTCTTAGTCAAACACATGATATATTGTTCTGCCTTAATTACCTTGTGCATGCAATCTTATCCCAAATCAGTCAAAAATACGACGTGTTTTATAAGTTGCTATCTCGCCTTGGTCGTTTTTCTATTTTTTCTAGTGTTGCTCTGTCCATGTTCCTATTATCTCTCTGCGGCACTTTCTTCAAATTCATGTCCTACACGTATGAGTTTGCATTCTCTATTTCATATATCAAAATAACTGCACATTTCAGATTTTAACTTTGGCAAACCATGGATAATTACATCAGTTTTGATTGGTTTGATGATCATACGTTTTAATTAAAGTATTCTGCCCACTCTTGCCCTCTGCTACTAACTACATGTTCTTAATTTCCAGATAAGTGATTGCATTGTGAATGCTGAACAAATAAGATGCAAAGAGGCTAGTCCCATCTCTTTTTTACTTTTCTATGTTTTTATCATTCAACTTTTAGTAGCGGGATATGGAAAATATTTAGAAGTGTAGAAATTTGTCTACTTTTTCTGTCCTCTTTTACTTTGTGCGCATTCTTGTTTAATTTGGAAATAGTCTTTTGTGGCTGTTGTGGATATTTCAACTTTTCTTGCTTCTCGCAGAAAAGGGTTTATATCACTTTTCCACCCGCCACATTCTAACAAAGTTCTAAGGGAAAATTGTATTATTAGTCCCCAACAGACGGACATTGTTGCAATATAGTCGCCGATTTCTTTTTCTTGGGTGCTAATAGTGCAACTTTCCATTCTTTAACTACTTGCCTCATTCACTTTCTCTGTTTTTTGGCAAATTTTGCTCCAAGTTCATGCGGTCTGTTCCACGACCCTCGTAAGTACGGATACAAGTTCTTTTATATTGCACATACGTTTTAAGTGCCAAAATTCGAATTCATAAACTTGGAAGACATGAAATCTTACATGGTATGTCCTAGTTTACCACGTGTATGCAGTTTAGTTTCCTCTTTAAGTTTCTTTGTTTTAATGTCATTAAGGTAAGTTTGATGTGCAGTTCTAAATAGTAAATAAAACTGGATATTATGATGGATAAGATTTTAGTTCGATTTTCTTTTTTGAAAATTTCCAATATTGTACATTTGACCTTTCCAAACAAGTCATTAATACTATCCATTTTTGTTGTTGTATAGGATGGATCGTGGGATCAAGTTTGAGTTTCTGGCTGGCTAGACCTATATTAGGCTTTGTTTCACGGATCGCATGTTTGGCTCCCGAGGTTCAACGCCTCAAGGCCGCTCTCCCTTCATTCTTTGGTCGGCAAGCCCGAACAACTGGTGTATGCATGTTATGAGTAGGATATAAGGGAGAATACCTGCATATGATCATATATCATTAGTGCACTGTTTGTAAGATAGGTCTCTCGCCTAGCTGTTAGCATGATTGCCGTGCCGAATGGGGAGCTAAGCATTCTCACTGCGTGACATTCTCTCCCATTCGAGTTCACTTACGTCCTCGTAGCGAGAAGTGAGTTTCGCATCAACACGCATCCATCTCGTTGCAAGGTTAAAAACGACACCATTCCATATGGACATGTCCCCAAACCTGCAGTAACTCATATTTGCCGCCGCCTCCGACACCAATCTTCACCCTCCGCCCCTCTGAGCATTGGTTCCTTGGGTGGAAGGTTTCCGAACTGCAACGCCTCAACGCATGTCAAATTGTGCCCTGTACGATGCGCTCTTCGAAACCTCTTTTGAAAGGCACCCAGGCAATTGCGCAACGCTGCCCTTCTTCCCCACAACTTCTTTCGTGGTGTCCCGCAAGCTTGCCGACACGATCCGTGACCAAAATCTTTTTTTTGCAAGAACACACGACATTGTCCTATAACAACACAGTATGCTCGAGCTGTCCCGCTCTGATACCAACTTTCACAGATCGCGGGTTTGGCTCCCAAGGTTCAACGCCTCAAGACCGCCTTCCCCTCATTCTTTTGCCGGCAAGTCCGAACAACTGACATACACGCATGCTATGAGTAGGATATAAGGGAGAATACATGCATATGATCATATATCATTAGTGCACTGTTTGTAAGATAGGTATCTCGCTAAGCTGTTAGTGTGCTTGTCGTGTTGAATGGGGAGTTAAGCATTCTCACTGCGTGACACTTTGTGCCGGAGATTTTACCTTTGATCCCAGCTCAGTAGACATTCGTGAAAAGTAAAATCTGAGTAGTTATTCATTCTGCACGTACACCTAGGGGTGGGCGTGGGTTGGGTTGGGTCGGTTTTTCCCCCAACCCATACCCAACCCAACATGGTCGGTTTGACATAAATTCAACCCAACCCAACCCATGTAAAGATTGAAACCCAACCCAACCCAACCCAACCAAATGTCGGTCGGGTTGGGTTGGGTTGGGTTGGGTTGGTCGGGTTAGGTTGGGAGTTGGGACAACCTATGAACAAACATTGAAGCCACCAAAGTACTAAATTTAAAGCAACATTAATATATTGCGTTAAAGAGAGATGTATTGGAAGATAGATCTCATCCAAAATCACAACCAATGTTGATGATTTGGTGAGACGACGTCCGCCGCATGAGAGAGATGATGGAAGATATGTTAGTATTTTTTTTTTGTCTCTCACTTTTTTTTTTACCGGGTCTCTCACCTTTATTCTATTTTAATTTGGCAAAGTTTTTTAGTTTTTTAATTAGTGGGTCGGGTTGGGTGGTTTTTGTCGAGTTGGATGGGTTAACCCACAACCCAACCCAACCCGACCAACTTAACCTTGCTACACAACCCAACCCAAGAAAAAAAGGAAAAAATCGACCCAACCCAGTCGGGTTGGGTTGGGTTGGGCGGGTTGATCGGGTTGAGCGGGTTTTTGCCCACCCCTACGTACACCCTTGTTAGTTGATAACAATTTGACTTTAATACAAAACATTTTTTTTTTAAAATTTAAAATTGACATAAAGAAGAAACAAGATAAAAGTAAAAGGAATAATATCACTTGTATATAAAAGAGTTATATAATAATTTACATACAAATGAGATGTCAAAAAGAATGGGAGGAAGTTTTTTTTTTTTTTTTTTTTTTTTGTCAAAGAAATTTCGATTCAATCATATCTCATCATATCATGTGTATGTAACCATTATGTGTATGTAGTACAATCAAAAATAAAAATGAGGAAGAAACATTAAATAAGGTAGAATAATGATATTTGTACATAAACATTTATATAATGGTTTACAAACAGATGATGTGTTAAAAAGAGAGTTTTTATTTCGGTTGTGCTATATGTACATAATGATTTAAATAATCGTTTATATATTATCGAGTCAGAATTTTTTCAAGCAAATAATAAAAAAAAGAATACTAATAATAATATTTGTACATAATGGAATTACGTAATAGTTTACCTACAAATAAAGTGTCAAGAATAGTGGGAAAACTTATTATTATTATTATTATTTGGTTGAAAAAATTCTGATCAAATCATATTTTATTATATCACGTATTATGTATATGTAAATCTATTATACACTTGTAGGAGAACGAAATAAGGTATTTGTATTAGAGTATTAGATATTATCATTATCATTTGGGCAATTAGACATCCAACTAGTAAATGTCAAGAGTGGAGCTTTGCCGATCAAGTTATATTCCTCGGAGTCGTATTCTTCTATTCTTTTTTCGAAGTCATCAATTACAGACCTGAATCGTGAAGTAAATAATTATACTTATAGACCAACAAATTGGTCATTTTTATTTTATTTTTTAATTCTCTCGCATACACACCAACTGAAGTTCACAACTTCTATTCTTTTTTCAAAGTCATCAATTACAGACCTGAATCGTGAAGTAAATAATTATACTAATAGACCAACAAATTGGTCATTTTTATTTTATTTTATTTTATAATTCTCTCACATACACACCAACTGAAGTTCACAACTTGTTATTCGATAGGGTTAGCCGGTGTGCGATTGTCTCACATTATGGGTGCATCAATAGGAAAAAATAGGGATTGTTCTCTTCGTATTTCAGTTTTTTTGTTTTGAATTCATTTTGGATTTTGTATTTTGAGTGTCTATTTTGAGATTGCTAAAAACGCGTTATTTTTGTCATTTTGAAAAGTCATTTTCAAAAATAAAAAAGATGAAGTTTTGGCTTGGTTTTAACTGAAAACAGGCAAAACGATTTTTTTGGCATATTCCGTTTTCTTTATAAATTTTAAACTTGTTTCTAGAAATTTGTTTCTGAAAATAGGTAAGTAAACATGTGTTTAGTGTTTTCAAAAATTGAAAATTGAAAATGACTTGAAAACAACAAAAAGAACGTACCCTTAGCTTTTAATGATAATAACACTATCAGTTGATGCAAGACTTGATTATTAGTATATCGACATGTCCAACATGAATTAATCCATTATCTTCTTTCAACCTTTAAGCGAAATGTGGCATCCAATTATTTATTGTACATATTTCGACCATATGAAAGATCAGATTTTACATATAATTTAGACAATACACATGAATCTAAGACTTCAATTTAAGACTAAGAATAAACTTATAGGGTATCGAGTATTGTTTGAACGGATGGTTTTGTTAATCAAAGGTTATTAAGTACACATTTGATACTTCAAGTTTTGTTAACTTATTCAACAATTTTTTTAGGCTATCTGTTGACGCATAAAATATGGCATAAGAAGTGAAGCCCAAATAAGAGATCTGAGGGATATGCCTAAGGAAAATCATGTAAAATGCCCAATGCAGAGAGCTGTGCAATGGAGGCCCATTATCGCCTAAGTCTACAAGACGCTCAAACTCTGGGCAGTACAACATTTTATTGATACTCAGGGCGACAACGTTATTATCGGTCAAGCTTACGGAACTCCCAGATTTCAGACACATTGCTATTTCAAGTAACAGTTACTAAAACTATTAAAATGCAATCTCATCATGCCCCACGATTCAGGAAGCCTCGGTTATCAACAGTTTAGTGGTGGAGGTCACGACGGCAATTAGAAACGGAAGTTCGATGACAAGTCAGCCATGATGAAAAACGTGAGTAGTTGCAGGACGACCAGCAGTTTCAGACAGTTCTACAACAATTGTCCAAGGAATATAAAAGATAAGACATAGAAGAAAGGACCCCGAATCAAACACTCTCGAACAGAGACTATGTAATTATAATTATCTTCACTTTTATCGTATTTAACCTTAATTGTTCTGTGTGCTTGCGCCCTTTGGAGGCATTTCGTTTTTTCACCCATTGTAAATCTTTAATAAACACCCATTTTTGGGATT
Source organism: Fraxinus excelsior (assembly GCA_019097785.1). Classification (NCBI taxonomy): domain Eukaryota; kingdom Viridiplantae; phylum Streptophyta; class Magnoliopsida; order Lamiales; family Oleaceae; genus Fraxinus; species Fraxinus excelsior. The sequence goes on from CM032635.1 coordinate 9,137,847, forward strand.
TTGTCTCAAGATGTATGTTCTTTACATAATCGTCTGAGTTTTTCTTCAATTGTTAGCGAGACTCGACTTTCCGCACGAAACATTTGGCACACCCATGGGACGGTTTGGTGTTGAAGATACAAAAGTGAAAGCAATATGTCTTATAGAAACTCTGATAAAGAGCCAACAAGCCAGGGACTAGTCTAGTCTGTGATTGAATGATATGAGGAGCACCAGAACTCTCCAGGAACAAATGGACGGAGTCAAAGTCGTTACGAGCCAATGACGAAATTGAGTCCTCAGACCATGCGCGCATGGTTAAGTGAACTCACACAAGACGCCGTTGAGTATGTAAACTTACGAAATGTTCATAACATGGAAATGTTTATCCAAAGTGGAAATGCATATTATGATAACATGGCCAAACAATTAAACAATTTGACCGAAGTCATGAATAAATTAGTAGGCCAAATGTGTCAACCAGTTATGCCAAATATAGGGAATTATTTCCAATCTAGAACACTTGCAGGTCATAATTCCTCGGTCCTAAGTCCCAATCAAGGAATAGAACCGCCCTTTGGACCATCTACTTCAAACCAGGGGAGTGGTGGAATGGCTAACTTAAATACTGGTAACGGAACACCAAATTTGGGGGGTAACCCAAATGTAAGAGATAATGTCCAAATCAATGGACAGAACACTCGGGTTAATGATGGTGGGAATACCCAAATTAACGCTAACAATGGTTTAGTTAACGGCATTCCTGTCACAAACCAAGTACCAAACGTTAGGCCACAAGAGATCCCACCAATGAACTAGCCCGTAGGAGTCCCATATGATCCCAAAGTTATGTTGAGAAATCAAATTACAGAAATAGTACAAGATCAAATGGCTTTTGGGATACGACCATTTACAAGGCCGACTTACACTAAGCCATATCCTGATTGGGTAGACCAAGCGTATCTGTGGCCTAGAAAGTATAAAGTACCAGAATTCTCATTATTTACTGGTATGGGAGAAGTTTCTACCTTAGAACATGTAGGGCTATTCACACTCCAATGCGACGAGGTAACTGATTATCATAAGATGAGACAGTTCCCTAGTTCGTTAACAGGGGTAGCTTTTCGTGGTTCATTAACTTGCCAACAAATTTTGTCCAAACATGGCAGCAATTAGAACAATTGTTCATGCCCAGCTTTACAAAACTGAGTCTGAAGTTATATTGGCTGATTCGGCGAACTTACGTCATTGCCAAATGAATGGGCGGAAAGCTTCATCCAGAGGTTTAAGATAGCCAAAAGTAAGTGTTTTGTGCATTTGCCTGAAAAAGAATTCGTTAGAATTGCTCAAAGCTGTTTAAACTTTGATTTGAAGAAGAAATTCTAGGATATGGAATTTCCTGATCTCTTCCAGTTGATTGCTAACGTGATTAGGTATGAACATTTGATAAGGGAAGAGGAACAAATGAAAAACTTTAGCAAAAGGACTTATTACAACGATCCAAACTTTGATGTTCATGTAGTTGGTAATGAACAATATGATCAAACCGAGATATGTTTGGCCGAATTGGTTAAAGGAGAAGTATATGCTTGTCCTATAATGGCCAAATCTAAAATGACAGAAAACAGTGAGCCTATAAAAGATGAAAACAAAAAGACTAGGGTGTTCTCATTCGACTAACCCAAGCTGACCTTACATTTGACAAGTTATATAAGGATAAGCAGATAAAGTTGAGCGATAAGCATAAGTTGCCAGACTCTGAACAGATTAAAGGTAAAAAATATTGTAAATGGCACAATGCATGGTCACACATGACTAATAAATGTTTGGTTTTTCGTCATGTATTACAGGATGCCATCGAGTCAGGACGAATCATGTTCGAGACTAAAACAAATGGCAGTGGACGAAAATCCTTTTCCATAGCCACTTGGGGTGAATATGGTGACGTCAGGTTTCAAAGGTAAGCTGACAAAATTCAAGTTGGTCTTAGATGATGGAGAAGAGGATTCTGGATCACATTCCAGTGTCTTTGAACAAATCAAAAGGAAAGAACCCAGAAAGGATGAGGGCGTGTCGTGCTTTAGATGCAATAAAGAAATACAGGAGAACGTAAACAAACCAGGAATGCGACAATATCATCATCGCCCTAACATTTTTCCAAGTTTCCAACCTGATGAAGAACAGTGTGTACTATTTTATGGGAGATGGCCTTTTGAAGAGTAGTTCATGCCGATAATCAACGGGAAAACATTCAGGCCACAGTCTCGCCAGCCAAATGTATGGCATTCCTTCCAGTACAATGCAGGAAGGGTTGTACCCTTTAATGAAATGATCAAAACTCAACAAAGGCGTTTCTAACGAAATTATAGACGAATGATGAGGCAACAGCAGGGGTCATCACATCCTAAAACGCCTAAAATATTTAAAATAGCTAACCAGAATGTCCTCAAAGGTGACAAATTGACTAGTATGGGCGAATCAGTGGAAGAGTTACCAAAAAGTTCCTCTGGAAGGTCAAAATTCGAACGTGGGAAGAAGCCTGAAGAGGAAGAGGATCCAGAGCGACCCCTTACCATCCAATTTGGCACTTTACCTTCTGTTATGGTTAACAATTATATACTAGCCGTGAGTTCAAAAGTAAACAAAATGAAGAAAAGGAAAGGAAAACAAATGAGGAAAAAGCATGCGTGTTGGAATGTGAATAAGGCCAAACATCTCGGGCAGCACATAGTGAAGAAGAGGATGATTGCATGACGGATATGGAAGAGTAAATTGACTTGGAAGCGGAAAGAAGAAAAAGAGGAGTATCGCGCAACACATTGTTAAAGCAGCTGCATCAGGAAGGGGTCCGCGAGGTGGATCTACTAGGCGAATCATCTGGGTGTTCCTTTAACTTCTATGTACTATATGGAACGCCAAAGATGAGGATGAGAGTGCCTCGGGCTGTGAAATATGGGTCACCTCCGAGAATCTTGCCTCCTCCTACTGGTTGGGTAACTGAAGGAGAAGCGTTGGAAGAAGGTAGGGAAGGTGTCAGCGAAACAGAAAACCAGGATGAAGTATTGAACGTGGACTTGTCACACGGAAACAAATCAGTAGATGATAAACAGGAAGTAATAACAGGTACAATTGAGAAAGTTATCTTCAAGAGACCAGCTATGAAGCTGACCAAGCATTTGAGGCCATTGTACATGAAGGCCTTGGTTAATGGCATACTAGTAGCGAAAGTGCTCATTGATAATGGAGTTGCCATCAACACCATTCCATCTAGGATGATGAGGAAATTCGCAAAGGCATACAGTGACATGATCCCAACAGGGGTTATTCTTACCAACTTCAATGGAAGAGCAATCATACCATTAGATATAACTTAAGAACACCTACTAGGACTACAGTCTTCTTCGTAATCGATGGTCTAACCAGTTACAATGTGTTACTGGGAAGAGATTGGATTCATGGAAGTCGTTGCATACCTTCCTCACATCATCAATGTCTGGTTTTTTGGAACGATAAAGGCCAAGCGAAAGTGGTACAAGCGGACCACAGACCTTTTGTTGTAGAAGCAAATTCAGTGGAAATGTTCATGTATGAAGGAAATTATGGACCTGTCAAAGTAGTTCAAGATGGAGAAGAGACTCGGATTGTCGCACAGAGCGAGGAACCATTTTCAGTAGATGCACTTACTGAAATCTTCAATCAAACGAGGCCAAACATAGTGGCCATAGAAGAGCCAGTAATTGGCAAAAAGATAACCAAAGAAGTCAAATGAATTGTCATTGGAAAAAAGATATGGCCGATATTCAGGCCTTCAAAGTCAAATTAATGGGTTTTAATAAAGAGTATAAGGAAATGACAGAAGAAAAAGTAGCAATGGAGACATTAAGGAACAAAAGAGCAATGAACTTGAATGGGTAGTTATGCCATTTGGCCTGAAGAATGTAAGGGCAACTTATCAAAGAGCAATGAACTTGATTTTCATGGCATGATGGGCCAATTTGTCGAAGTATATGTAGATGACATAGTTGTTAAATCTGTTAAAGAGGAAGATCATTTTGAACAATTAAGACGCTCATTTGAGCGAATGAGGCAACACAAGCTGGAGCTGAATCCTTTAAAATGTGCATTTGGTGTAAATGCAGGGAATTTTCTTAGATTTTTAGTGCACAAAAAAGGGATCGAACTTGATAAAAACAAAGCAAAGACCATTCTAGAGGCTAAACCACTTAGTAACAAAAAAGAATTGCAAAAGTTCTTAGGCCAAATAAATTTCTTAAAACGTTTTATCTCCAACTGTGCAAGGCAAACAAAAACTTTTTCGTCTCTCTTAAAGCTAAAAAAACAGGACGAGTTTGTCTGGAAGGAAGAACATCAAAATTCTTTTGATAGGTTGAAGTTATATCTGTCAAGTCCTCCAGTGTTGGTATCACATATTCAAGGACAGCCAATGAAAGTGTACAATCGGCTGAACAAGAATCGATAGCCGGAATGGTCGCGCAGGAAGATCAGTTTGGTGAAGAAAGGGCAATCTATTATTTGAGTAGACATTTAACAAAATGTGAATGTAATTATTCCGCCATTGAAAAATTATGTTTGACTTTATACTTCACATGTATAAAACTAATGGCCTATTTACGACCTGTAACTGTTTACTTATTTTCTAATATTAATCTAATTAAGTATATGTTTTCTCGCTCTATTTTACACCAAGTGATAGGCCTTTGAAATTTGGCATTATTAGAATTTGAAATACAACACATACCACAAAATGCAGTTAAAAATCAAGCATTAGCTAACTTTTTGGCCGATCATCCATGCCTTGATATGCCCAAAGAAGTTGAACTGGAAGTGAATTCATTCGAGTTAAGACCACTTTGATGGATCAAAAACTTTCGGAGGGGCAGAGGTAGGAATTGTTTTAATAAATCCTTTAGAGGTTTATTATAAATTCACTTTTATGTTGGATAGAATGTGTACCAATAATCAGGCTGAGTATGAAGCTCTGATTGTGGGATTGGAATTGCTATTAGAATTAGGAGTAAAGAATATAATCGGAGGTGATTCCTAGTTGGTAATTTACCAATTAATTGGTGATTTTAAATGCCAAAATGACTCTGTCATAAATCAGTACGAAATCGCCCAAGAGTTATTAGAGGAATTTGATCAAGTGGAGCTTCAATATGTTAGTAGGATGTATAATGATTTAGCAAACGAGTTAGTTCAAATGGCTTCTAGTTACTCAAAGATGCTAAATATAGAATCCACTTGCGAGTATGGGGTAATCTTGCCTGTAGTACAAAGGAGGGCGATAAAGATCAATATTCATTGCATAGAAGATGAGGATGCAATAGATTGGAGGCAAGAAATAAGAATGTTTTTAAAAGAATCCAACTAAGAAGAAAACAGGAAAATGAAACTACGTTCATTGAATTATGCACTAATAGACGAGGAATTATACAAGAAACGTCCAGACGATGTGTTGCTAAAATGCGTGAGTATGCAAGAAGCCAAAGTAATCATAGCTGAAGTGCATGAAGGGATATGTGGAGTCCATTAGGCTGGCCAAAGAATGAGGTGGTTGATCATTAGGAATGGATACTTTTAGCCCAAAATGGGAGAATCATGCGTTCAGTACGCAAAGAGTTGTTTAGCATGCCAAATGTATGGCCCAATACAGAGAGTGCCAGCAAGAGAAATGACACATATTATTAAGCATTGGCTGTTTAAAGGCTGAACAATAGATTTGATAGGGAAGACTTATCCCTCATCGTCTAAGCAATATACATTCATAATAGTTATAACAGATTTCTTCACTAAGTAGGTGGAAGCTATACATTTAAGAGAGATCTCTCAGAAGAGCGTTATAGACTTTATTTGTGATCATATCATCTATAGGTTTGGAATACCGTAAACTTTAATAATGGATCACGGAACTTCTTTAAATGGCGATCAAGTGAATGAATTCTTGAGCGAATTTGAAGTCAAATTAGTAAACTCCATGCCTTATTACGCTTAATCAAACGGACATGCAGAATCTTCTAATAAGATTCTGAAAAACATTATAAGAAAGATGATAGATGAAAACTCCAAAAGTTGGCACGAATGCTTAAATAAAGCATTGTGGGCTTATAGGACGTCACCACACTCAAGTACCTAAGTAATCCCTTTTCAACTTACCTATGGACAAGAAGCAGTATTACCTATGGAAATCAGTGTACAATCAAATAGAGTAAGTTTGCAAAATAATTTAAGTGATGGTGATTATGCAAAATCATTAAACCAAAGTCTGTTAGAGTTGGACGAATTGAGATTGGATGTCCTAGATAGACTGCATGTCCAAAAACTATAGATGGCTAAGTCTTATAACAAAAAAGTCATAGACGAGTCCTTTAGCCTGAGCGATTTAGTGTGGAAAACAATACTCCATTTGGATGATAAAGATCCGAAGTATGGCAAGTGGTCACCCAATTGGGAGGGACTATATAGGGTAAAAAACGTATTACCTAATGGAGCTTACCACTTGGAGGATTTAGACGGTACAAAGCATGTAAGATTCATTAATGGTAAGTACTTAAAAAAAGTATGTTCCTTCCATATGGAAAAGTGAACAAATATAGCCACGCACCATAAAAGTAAAGTGGACGATTACGTTCAAATAAACAAGAGCGAAATACGTTCGAATAAAATCTTTTATTATCAATGTTTCTTACAAATCAAAAGAGACGAAATAAGCAAAAATATTATATAAGCCGCAATTTAAAGCAGACTATCATTCTTCTTCTATCAACTACAACAGGAAAAGGTAAACCGTCCTTCCTCGCACTCCTAAACGCATCGCTATAATGTTTCTTACAAATTAAGAGAGATAAAATAGTCAAAATATGATTAGCCGCAACTTGAAGCAAGCTATAATCGTTTTCCTGTCGACTACAACAAAAAGAAAGAAACTGGCCTTCATCGCCTTCCTAAATGCATTGCTGCAGTGACAGGCTGAGAAGCACTCTCAACAAGTAATTGGGGCCCAAAAAACGCCATCAGCAGGCCATCGTTTTCACATCCAGATCTCCCACTGGAGATCATAAATGGAAAATGCGCTAAGAAGACATTCATTGACCAGAGAACATTTCCTATATCTCCCACACCAAATGGCATATCAACAACAGATAACAAACTCAGAAAAAGAGAAAGTTATCCCAAAAGAAAGTAGCTAATCTCCTAGATATAGAAGATTCATCATTTTAGATATTGCGGAGAATAGCAGTAGAAGGATTTGCTGGAGAATAAGGGCGAAGATGGTGAACACATAACAAATACACAATTTTATAGAGGTCTGAATGTGAAGAGGTAGAATACGAATAGCTAAATGTGCAGTAATCGAAATTGAAAGAAAACAAATTCCGAAGGGATGCTAGAAAGTCAAGAGTCTTACTCTACATAAAAGTGCACTAAAAGAAATGCACGAGGACGGAGGTACGAGGTTAGTAATTAAAATTGAAAATATTGAAGATGACAGAATACGTCAATTATGCCATCCCATAGTACATACGAAAAATTGTCATAGCAAGTGAAGAGAAGATTACTTCATTAATAAAAATGGTTGTTGTTACAAGTCTTAGCCGATTAAAATTGCCATTCACGATTACAAGGACAAAATATCGGATAAAAACGTCCTACAAAAGAATGTCAATAATTAATGTCCTAATTACAACTTACCACACATAGAGCGCATATTTTTCTAAGCTTTCCCCACTCATCGCCCTACTTATTGGAGGCATTGGATAGCGCGATTACATAATCCTCATCAACTTCTAATTTAGTGTAATGCTCAAGAAAGGGCTTGTGTCGTTCAATCTCTTGAGCAGCAGCACGTTTCTTCGCAGCTAGTCTGGCCCTGTAGTCATCCATTCTGGATTGAAGCTCCTTCGTCTCTGCAGCCAACTTTATCATCAAGGAATCTTCAACCATTACCTCATAATAGAGTTCGTTCAAATGGACCTTGGTCTGCTCAAGCTCTTAGAACATAGATGCCTTTTCATTGGAAACACGAAGATACTGAACTTGTTCAGCTTTCAATTCGATGTTTCTGGCCATTAAAGAGTTGATTTCTGAATGAGTAATCTTCAATGCCAGTCTTAAATCATCTGAAATAGTGAGCGAAGGAAGCTCAAGCGCGTGAGCCATTTTGGCACTCAACTGCTCAAACTTATCCTTCTGGCCAGAAGCACTTGCTCTGTGGACATCCATGTCCATGAAGGCAACATATTCAAGTAAGGATTGCCTAAGAGCTTCCAAGTTTTCTTCCGAGTAAATAGCAGGATGGCCAGCTGAAGAGGAGCAAGAAGTCCCGCTTGTTTTCGCCTGTTCCCAAAAGGTAAGCACGTCTTGGATAGAGCGTAAAATGGAGTCAGCTTCCTGCAAAGAAAAGGTAAGTAGTCAGCGCTCCCAATACAGTGCACAAACTAAAGATGAAAGGCGAAGTAAAGAATATCACATCGATAGCGTGGGTAACCGGGGGTCCATCATCAGATGCTCCAACCACTTGAGGAGACTTCTCTTTATCTGAACTAGCAGTTTCTCCCACAACAGGCAAATCTACAAGGCTTTCTACAAAAAACAAGATGTGATGAGTAATTCAACAATAAAGACAAAGGAAAAGACCCTATACTCTGTACTACCTTTTGGTTCAACGCGTGGGGGGTCGATATCCTGGGGAAGTGAAGGTTCTCCAACTTAACTGGAAATTAAAGTCCTTTCTCCAAACAACTTGGACAAGAAACCTCAGTGGAAGTTGGGGAAACAGGGTTCGATGAAGGTAGAGTCTTCAAAGGTGAAGTTGAACTTCTCTGAAAAAACTTAAACAACACGTTAACACATGAAGGATTTCCCACAAATAGACGAGCGTTGCACGAGGAAAAAGAGTCAAACACCTTTCTCTTGGCGATGAGAGGGATATCATCATCACCGGGAAGTTTAAGTAAAACGGAAGCTAGCCGTTTATGGCTGGAAGTATCTTTAGCTATTTCAGTTTAGGCAGAAACGGAGCCAGATGGAGTAGGATTTGTTGCAGCACGTTTGAGGCGAACAGAAGGGGATCTCGAAGGATCAGCAAGAGTGGGAACAACAGTGGGAAAAATAGAAGAAGTCTCTGGACTCTCTAGCAAGTGGAAAACACGGTTAACATCAATTGCAAAAAGTCTATGTTTCACTGATGGCCAAAGGCGATCAAAAACAGGGTGAGTAACAAATGTGGAGTTGAAAGGAGCCATGGAGAAGCCTTGGGTTAAAGTGGCATTGCGGGCATCCATGGCTGTGCTTCCATTTTGGTAATGGTATGGAAACGGTCTGTCATACTTCTAGAGAAATATAAGGGAACAGACCAAGTTTGGCCAAAACCCAACTGGCGAGCAAAGAAATGGGGAGCATACATCTCATCCCCAGCTTTGGCATTGGTGCCAGTTAAGATATCATGGAAAAGTTCCCTCCCAATCAGATATTGAACCCAAACAGATAAAACAGCACTCACATTAGTCATAGTGTAGGGAGGCTGTACATAAATAGGAATTTGATGAATGGAGAAATGGAAGAAAAAAGGAATGGAATCTAAGGTATAAAAGAGTGTGAAAATCGCCCTACTGGACATTCTCACAAAGCTCAATTGAATGATAAATAGCCCATAGCAGCTAATTAGTCTAGGAGGAGTTTGGAGGACACCAAGCTGTGGAAAATATGTCCTCAACCACAATTGGGCAAGCCAAAGAGGCCCACTACCAGTAGGAGATGCACCATTTCGCAACTGAGATTGAACGGAAGTCATGCCTCTATAAAAGGCAGCTAGGAAAAGTGAACAAAGGTTCAGGGACCTACCACGGGATAACTCGTGTGCTATGGGTAAGTAAGACATGGAAGGCTTTATGCTGGGCACACACAAAACATATTTGCATAGCCAAACCTGAAGGAAAGCTACACGCTCAGCATGGGTAAGCTCAGTGGTAGTATTATTATAAATTTCTTGCATGCCCGAATAAGAGCCAGTGAGTTTTTTGTCGAATTTTGGGGCAGTACCAGTGACCATAATATTAGGGGAGATGGTATCGTCCAGAGGCAGAAGGTTAAATAAAGCCCCAACATCTTGCAAAGTAATGGACATTGAGACAAGGGGAAAAATGAAGGTATTATACTCAAAAGATCAAAAACTCAGAGCAATTGGAAAAAACACAAAATCATAAGTTGGGGGATGAAGAGCAATTTTCAATAAATCAGAAATTTTAGCGAGACAAAAAATCGCCTTTGTAAGGCCATGTTTTACCATACGTGCATGCCAAAAGCGAAAAGTAGTGTCAGATTTGGGCCAAGTACGAATACCTCGCTCCCGGATCGACTTCAATAGAAAAGGGTTCAGAAATGGAGGATCATGAGTGCAGGGAAACAACTGGCCCACCGCAGCTTGGCCCACAGAGTCAATATCATTGAATGATAGGCCCAAATAAAGTTCGTTGCGGTCAGAGTTAGCTGATGAATGGAAAATCGGAGCTACGTATGGTCTGGTGAGAAGTTCTCGATAGTCTTCGAAACTAAGGGGGTTTTCTGGAGTCGCCATTTGCTAAGAATTTCAATCGTTCTGAGGGTGTAGAAACGTGATGCTTGAATGAAAAGTCAAAAAGATGAACGGTATCCTTTATAAAGACGTAAGGAGGTAAACGTGGGTGTAATAATGCGAAGGAATGGCGTGTTCTTGGGTTTATAGGAATAACGTATTATTTCACCTGTTTGGAATGTAGAAGGTCAACGCCAAGCAAAGATAATGATGTGAATACTCCTCCCTTTTCTAAGATTTTGAATGTTGCGAGGGATACAAAGAATGAATATGGCAGAAGATTAATAATCGATATTAATTTTACCATATTGGGGGATAATGGTTGATGCATAAAATGTGGCACAATTAAATGGCCCAAGAAGTGAAGCCCCAAATAAGAGATCCGAGGGATAGGTCTAAAGAAAACCATATAAAAGACCCAAAGCAGAGATGTGCAATGGAGGCTCATTAACGCCTAAGTCTACAAGACGCACAAGCTCTAAGCAGAGCTGTGCAATGGAGGCCCATTATCGCCCAAGTCTACAAGATGCCCAAGCTCTGGGCGAGTACGGCATTTTATTGATACTCGGGGCGACAACGTTATTATCGGCCAAGCTTACGGAACCCCCAGAATTCGAACACATTGCTATTTCAAGTAACGGTTCTATCATGCCCCACAATCCATGAAGCCCCGGTTATCAACAGTTTAGTGGTGGAGGTGATGACGGCAGTTAGAAACGGGAGTTCCATGACAAGTCAGACATGATGAAAAACGTGGGTAGTTGTAGGACGACTAGCAGTTTCAGGCAGTTTTACAACAACTGTCCAAGAAATATAAAAGAGAAGAGAAGGCATAGAAGAAAGGACACCGAATCAAACACTCTCGAACAAAGACTATGTAATTTTCATTATCTTTACTTTGATCGCATTTAACCTTTAATTGTTCTGCATGCTTGCACTCCTTGGAGGCATTTCGTTTTCTCACCCATTGTAAATCTTCAATAAAACACCCATTTTTGGGACTGTCTCAAGGGTCTGTTTTTTACACAATCGTCTGAATTTTTCTTTAATTGTTAGCGAGACCCGACTTTCCGCACGAAACACTATCTATTTGAATTTATTTTTTCTTCAAACTCATTTTCATGTTTTCTAATTTTTAATCACATATTTTCCAAAAATAACAATGCTTCTAATATTTTCTTCCAAATAAACACTTAAAACTATCTAATCTACCTTACAAACACGTCTTGATTTTTTCTACTGAATATACTCGATGATGAAAATAATAAACCGTTCTCATCCATATATTCTTCTATTTTTTAAATAATATAATAGCTACGAGCAGTATATATCTTGCCCTGAGACTGCGAAAAAGCTGACTACAAATCTAGTGGACTTTACAATACTAGACAATATTAAATAAGAAAAAGATCTGGACCGTGTAGAATACTGCGTACAAAATATGCCGGTTGTGAATTACTAGGATTACAGTTCTGGTAACATAGATACACTGGGTCGAATTCCTCTATTAGCATAGAATTGCTTAAGCAACTTGCTTGTGGAGATTCATATCAGGGAGAGAGTCGGCAGTTTCGTCATCTTTCAGTGGCAAATCATCCGAGTGTAGATTTAACTGTTTCAAGTTCCGGACGAATTGAGTAAACGAAGGGAAATGATCAGGAGAAAAGAAATAAGCTCCCATTCTTTGATACATAAACAAGTCGACTGCATTTTCATCCGACAAGTTCTTTTTTATTTGTTCGATAACTTTAGGACCACCTGAAACCAGAGAGTTTTGGCCCGAGACTTCTACTCCGTGCTTTCTGCAGGACGACATTATTTGTGCAAGCAATAATTCTGGGCTCGACCTGGATTCATTTGGCTGGTGATCATCCGATAGGTCCATTCCGGGAAGTATAATATTGCACGAATTTCTCGAGAAAGTTTCAGCAATTGCCTCATAACCGTCTCTATTGACTGTGTTATAGACTCCAGCAGTTAACTCTGAAGGGTGGGATCGGGTTCTATACCATGAATACGTCAGAGGGACATTACCAGACAAAGAAACAGAGACGTCCTTAAATGTTTCGGCAGCACGTGATAAAATCCGATCAGCATGAGATACTAGCTGGCTTGAGTACCAAGAAAGGAAGAAATCTCCATATGGGGTCTCCCAAGATCCTCCGTCCACAAAGAAGCCATTCGAGACTGGTGACTGGTCATAGCCGGGGGTGTCATGCGGGCCTCCTAATCCCCATAGAGGATTCCCAAGTGTTTCCGCATGCTGCTTAAGATTGCTTAGCATGTTCTTGTCATAGCACTGAAATTCTCCGGCTCCAAGTTGACTACCGTCTTTGGCTGACTGCCGTTGAGATGGATACCTAAGCTCGCCATCCGGTCCAAGACCAATTGATATGCCCTGTTACAAGAAGGAGATGTATGGTTACGAGAAGTGTGATGAGAACTCTGTTTATTAAGATTAAGCCTGTTCATACAATTTCAGTTGATCTTTAACTTGTTACTGACGTTGTCTTTGTTAAGTTCAGCTAGTGCAGGTTACCCAAGTTTGTACTTTATTTCAGTGTTAAAAACTCCGTCAAAGTGATTCCCACTAGAAAATGGATAATAAATTTTCCAGATAACGTACCGTGATTGTGGACCCCATGAAAGCCGAGAACGATGACTTGAAGCTCTCACAGAACCCCGTGTATGCTTCAATCGGTGTCTTTCCGTCTAGAACAGGAAGATCATCCACAGCTAAGGATAGACAGTCTTTATAAGGCTGTCCAGATCGATCAGCAAAGTAAACATCTGGTCGGGATTCGCCAATATGGGAAACCCATTCAGGAAGTCGGATTTTGGGTTCATTGGACGCATGAAAACACAGTGATATGTGAAGCTTAAGACCCATTTTCCGGACCATTTCTGCAAGAGCTAGGTAGCATGTCCAGTCATATTTCCCCATTGCTTGCTTCTCAGCTATTCCCCACCAAACAGGGAGCTCCACACCGTCTACCCCCAATAACTTCAAAGCCTTCAGCCCAGCAGCAATTGCTCGTGCGTTGTTTATTGTACCAGAGTTGGAGACAGTATCAAGCGGCAGCCCAACGTATAATTTTACACCATCAATCTGCAAGCACATTTATAGGAGAAATGCATTAACGATTATTCTCATTTAAATTTGAATTCAATCGAAAACGATGAAAAAGTAATTGTATTGGTTACTCAAATTATCTCATAAAAAGCCATAGCATTCAGAAACAAAGCAAAGACCTATCTCAATCATATAGTATTGAAACAGACTACAACAAACAATGATTCAACATTTTTCCTTCCTTAATCTACCAAGCATGCCATAAGAAGTTGCGAGGGACGTGTTACTTCTGAAACACTTTCTTTGCAGTTAACAAATTGGCTCTGGTTATTTGTTCCTATGAAGGTAAAACAGTAGGAACATTTCATTTCCGAGCAGAAGAGCCGTTTGCAAGTAATCAATATTCGATTGATTTGTCCGAGGTTATCGACAAAAAAGATTTGTCCAAGCCACTTCGTTTCTTTTTGTCCAAGTCACTTCTTTATATTCTTAGAAAAATGGTAAAACTTTAGCAAATACTTCAATTTCCACGACGATCTCCACAAGATTATCGTAAATCCTACCAACCACAGTCCAAATTTCAAAACTTCTTTTATTTTTAAAGTTTTTGAAAATTTAAGGTCCTCGATTTTCTCAAGGAAAAACGTAAGAAAAGTGAAAAACATAGTTGCTTAAAAGCACTTTTTTAGACTAAAGCCAAAAAAATCTTTCTTTTGAACCAGGCAAATATGCTTCTAGCATCTCTTGTATGACATCAAACCAAAAAAAATAACAGAAAATAATCGAACAAGACACAATAATTTAATCCTAAATTACTCGTGTTGCATAAGACCCAAAAAAATAAATAAATCAATAAATCAATAATGAACAAAACCTAAACAGAAAGTAAAAAACAAAATAAAATGAAGAATTAGAAAACTTACGGGCCTTGTTGTTTTAAGTTTTGAAGCTTTCTCAGAAATTAAAGCAGCTTCAGCTCGAACATTGCAGGCTCTAAGGGTGACGCCAGAGGAAGATTTCGCATGCCACACCATGTTTTGACCTTGATAAAAATTGCATGTTTTTGGATTATTTTTTGAATTATAGATCTTAGGATTCAGGCTCTTGCTAAAACTACAGAACCCAACATTAATTTTTCCGAAATTCACCTGCGAGTTTCCAATCAATGAAATCTCCATGTATGATGTATAAATTTGAAAACCCAGATGAAAAAATGAAAATTGTTTACGAGCAAGGATTGGTAATCAACAACCAAAAAGACGAATCTATGTCCGGATTTAAGACCCAAGTTTTTCAAGAAAACTGAATAAGCTTGGAGGATAGCAAAAGGGCGTTTTGAATTTGTGAAAATGAGATAATTTGCTGTTCAATTCGTAGATTTTTATAGAAAGTTGGGGTAATTTGTGGTTGTAACAGGAAGGAAATCGAATTTAATTGGAGGGCTGGTTTTTGAAGAAATCAGAAAGAGAAAGTCGTACAATTGGACACGTGTTATTCTGACACACGTTTGACAAGGCTTTTGTCATATGTACACTCAATTTACACGCTTTGGTTATTGTCGAGTGATAATTGGATAAAAAATTGTTTAAAATTTTAACTGTTCAAATTTTTATTTATTTATTTTATTTTTTTTAATTTTGTGATAGTGACAATCACTTCAAGCCATGTAAAGAATGTAAAAGTGTGTTCCAAGTCCTTGGACTATTGAACAGAATCCAATCAAGCCACAACTAATTTAATGTTAATATTTTCCAATACTATCTGATTTATTTTATCAAATATGTAAAACTCAATCAATCCTAAGCATGAAATTTGTCAATGAATTCTAAAGGGATGAGAAAACATCGATCCCATTTTACAAAAAGACGGGCTATAATCCATCTTTTTCGTTTCGTAGATTCCAAAACTTGTGAATTTCTTTTAACATAGTTAGAAATGGAGTTTCTAAGTTAAAATGCCATTTTATAACGAAATTAACATATTTCTCTTTCATGCTCGAATTCAGTAGTTACTAATTTTGAATTAACTCGTATATACTAAATTATCAGCTTTTGTATTTCAAATTCATATCTTCTATCACATTTCAACCAAAAAAGAAAAAAAGAAAAATCTTCTTATGTTTGCAGTAATTGTTTTTAGGACCAAGGGGCCGCCGATTCGATAAAATATTAGGTAAATTATTTGGTACACATATAATTTTCCTTGTGTTTATGGTTTTTTAAAGTAATTATTTATTTTCACAAAATAAAATTCCCCAATAAAGAATATCACAGTTCCAAAATTGTGTGAGGACCATTTTATTTTAGAAACTGTATGGTATTAAAAACCTCTAAAAATAGGTTTTTTTTTTTTTTTGGATAAGAAAAGCACTGCTGACGTGTAAAGTCAATAATTTGGAGCCGCCCAGATAAAATTATTTCAAATATGTCGACTTTGACGTCCGTTTATGTGTAGAAATTTTGGCGCTTGATTGAAGAAAGTGTCGTTAAAAATCAATGTATAAGAATTTACCAACTCACGCGATGTCAAAAAAAGCTATCAAACTTGATGTTAATGTAGAATGATTGAATTTATTTTGGTCTCAATATTTATATGCCACTAGATACCTGACACGTGGCAGAGCCAAGTTGGTAAATACATCCAATACTTCTGTAGCATTCATGAGATTCTGAGGAAAAGGAAAACACGGACAGTATTTTCAAATGATTGAAGAAAATTAATTCTAACCTTAAAATCTCAGAGCCAATCATATGTAGATGTATGTGGATAAGATGATTTTTGTTATTTCATATGTATCGAAAAATGTATACGCGTGTTGTTATTATCTGTGTATATGTTGGGGGGTTGAACTTATCATAATCCTAAACAATCTAAAAGAGGCGGTTTGAATGCACTATTCATTAAAACACATGTCGACAAAATACGTCGTCAAGCTATACGGTGTCGTGTTAGGTTTGTTTTATTTCCCTTCATTTTCGTTTGCCTGATAATCCTTTCTTTCACTCCTCTTTGCAAAATCTTTCCCGTGTAGTGGTGGCAATTGGGTCGAGCGGCTCGTCGGGCCGCTCGCCGTTTCCACGAGCCCACGAGCCGACTTGTGGGCTCGTGTCTTATTTATAAAAAAAAAAAAATAAATAAAACAAATGTTCAGTGACTGTTTTGGTCACAATTTTTTTTCCAAATTTCACATACATTTTTTTCATTTATAAATACTCACCATAATCAACCATTTTTTCCCACCAATATCAATCTCTCATTATTTACTATACAATACTCTCTATAATTTACGTTCTCCATAATTTCATTTATCAATTATCAACAATATCTTTCTCATTCATTCTATAATCATCTTCTACTCTTTTTTTTTACATTATTTCTTACTACTTTTACATTTACGTTCGACAACTACTACATAATCTTCATTCACTTCTCAATTCTACATTTCTAAATTCAATTTCTATTATTCATAACAAATGGATTCACGATCATTTGTTGAAAACTTGTTCGGTATGGAGAACGAAACACAAACACCTGCTCAAAATCAATTTGGGAATGAATTCTCCGATCTTAATGAATGGTAATCCCCGAAAATATTGAAGATTTCGACGTTCGTGATAGTCGTCCAATTGATTTGGATGACATTGATGTTCTAGCTAGTGTTACAATTGATTTGGAACAAGATGAATAACCGACATTAAATATTCCCAATGCAACCGGGAAGAAAAAGGGGAAGAAGCAGGAAAAATGTTGGGATCATTTCAAATTGGTTCTCACTGGTCGTGTGGTCGATGGACTTCAAGAAACCAAGTAAGTGATATTTAATTTCACCACATTCATCACATTATTTTATTTTCATACATTTATAAAAGAATTTCAAAAAAATTGTACACGTAACAAGTTGTTCGTGTATAATTTTTAACTCCGCCTACTCGAAATTGAAGTAGCCGATCCCAAACCCGGATAAAGAATGAGGGTTTATCTTTTTTTTTGTAATTGTAAAAAATAAAAATGTTAGTATGAAAAAGTATATTTAAAAATTGTTTACAAAACGTGTTTATATATATTTTTCTTTAGCTTCTCATTTACTAACAAATAAAATTTTGTTTTTATTATTTTAAAAATAAAAATTATTTAGAAAAATGTATATTTTAAAAAAAATTTAGATAATGTTTGTGTATATATATATCTTTAAGTTTAGTGATTTAATAGTTATAAATTTATAATATTATTATATAAAAAAACTGACGAGTTGAGCCGCTCAGCTCGTCTTGGGCAAGCTCGGGCATGAGCCGAGCTCGCCCAAGATGCCACGAGCCGAGCGGGTGCTCGGCTCATGGCAGACAAGCCACGAGCTCGACTCGACCCATTGCCACCACTATCCCCGTGCCCTATGTTTTTCCCGAAACTATCGCCAAGAAAACGCTAGTAGAAAAACAATCAGGCACTAGAGATGACAACAACTGTTGCGAGGATGGGGGATGGAGGCACCGGTGTCTCCGTTGCGCCTAGCTCTATTCCGAGTCATCCTCATCCATCGATAATGAGAAATACACGTGCTTCTCTGTTAGTACCCGACTTGATGAAATCAGCAGAAAATGGAGGAGCTTCGTCACGAACCTGAATCGAGTCGATAATGTGGTAAAGCTCGCTGCTTTTAGTCCCTTTGATTCTGCCTCTGACGCTTTGCGAAATTTGATGCTCAATCAATCTCGCCAAAATGGTAAATCCTTTGATTTTTCTGCTCTTTCCAATTTATTGCTTTAGGTTTTCATTTGACAATTTTTGTTTTTTTTCCTTTGTTTTGAAAATTGTAGATTTGGTTCATACTATTACAGAACTAGAACTAGTAAGGAAAAACTCGACTAGCAAAATGTTACATTCCTCTCGAGGAATTTGAGAAACACAGTTGAATACGAGGTATTATCAATTTTTGCACTATTACACTTCGAGGTTTACTTAAAACTTGAGATTAATCAGTTGAAGTGGCAGCATCTTGTTCATTATTTTGTATAGATAAAAGCATTTAAGGTCATTAGTTTACATTGAGATCATGATATTGTGTTGCATTGTATGTTGTTGTGATGAAAAGTGGAGGAACTTGAATTCATGTTTGAAACGTCGGGACGTTTTCCTCATTAAGTGTCAAACGTAGGAACGTTTAGGGCTTAAGCCTTTGAATAAGACTTTTGGACTCACTTGCACTTTTTAAAAGTTTGGGAGTATAATTACAATTTATTTTTTTTATTTTTCTTTTCATTTTATTTGTTTTATTTAAATTTGAGAGTATATTGGTCATTTTACACTGAAAAATAGTGAAAATGATGTTTTATACACTGAAACATTGAAATAAGGACGAAAATGTAAAAAAAAATGAAATGTTGGGACGTTTTGCACATTCACTGTCAAACGTAGGGACGTTTTGTGCTAATAAGCTCAAAAATAAATTGACTTGGCTAAAAATAGGAAACAAATCTCATTAAACCCTCCTTCCATGTTGTTTAAGATATTCACGCACACCAATTTTGATTGAGGATTACTATTGCATAATTGATTAGAGGTTTTTCCTCAGATGCGAGCAAGCTTTTCTTTCAAATTCCTCATTCCTCCTGCAAATTGTAGATGATCATAGTGCCACCCATGCCTCAAGTTTTTCACATTACTGATATTGGTTCCTTAGTCCTTACGTTGGCGTTCTTTAGGTGTCATATTGTCACACCGACTAGTATTTGTAACTTTATTATTATCTTTCCACAAATACAAGCATTCCAATGCTCAAAAAACATTTTCTAACCGTCTTTCTTCCTCTGATGTTGGAGGAAGTGATAAATGAATTTTACATGCTACTTGTGTTATAAACTTGTATTATGCCTCTGTTTGGTACACATTAAAATTTTCATTCTCATTCTTTTACTCATTTTCAACCACACATTTTTCAATAAAATAATATTTTCTATCACATCAATATCTTTTCTGTTGATATATGGTTGATTATGACTTTAATGTTTTGATTATAACAAACAAGTCATTTTATTTACTAACATTTGATTTTGAGTGATGATAGTTCAATGTTAAAATCGATCAAAAATTGTCAAAATCAACACATCATAAATCAAACTCGAAATGAAGATCAAAGTGAAAGTTTGCATTCGAGACGATAGAGATTTGTATGCGACGATCGAATTGGAACTTGAAGATTCGCAAAATACGCAAATCAAGATACAAATCAAAAGAATGACAAGAACAAGATTTTTTGAAGAATAAAATTTTGTAGTCGTTTATTGGAACTTAAATGTAAATGTATACTCATCGATTCTTAGCAAGTGCATAAAACTCAAATTATTTTTATAATCTATCACTTGCACAAAAATGCTTATAAATGTTATAGATTTTGGAAAAAATGAATGTTTTGATATATTTTTTTTAAAAAAAGTCAACAGTTGACTTCGGTCAACCGAAAGTTGGTCAATCGAAAATCCAATGGTTTGATTTGCAACGACTATATTACCGTTTCGGTCGACCGAAAGTTACTGTTCACGCATCCGAAAGTTCCTGCAATTTGACATTTTTCTCTATAAATATACATCTCTTCTTGCATTTAATTTCAATAACTTACAAGAGATTTTTAAGAGTTTATTTATTGAAAATCATTGAGATTACTTGAGTCTAAATTCTATTTCATTTATTACAAAGAATTTCTTGATTGTTTCAACATATTTCATTCATCTTATTAAGAATTCTTTTTTACAAAGAATTTTTCACAACTTCATCTACTCTTCATTCTTGATAAAAGATTTTTTTGCCAACACTTTGATTTAAGTGTAAATCTTTCTTCATGCTTAACTTATATTATTTGTTAAGAGAGATCATAGCTAGGTTGAAAATTTTGATACAAAGAATTTCTTGATTGATCAAAACTAGGTTCATCTATTTAATCAAGAATTCTATTTTACAAAGAAACTTCCCAATCTCATTTCTTTCAATTCTTGATAAATGTTTTATTTGTCAACACTTTTATTAAAGTGTAAAACCTCTCTTCAAATTTAACTTGTATTATTTGTTAAGAGAGATCATTGGTTGAAAAAGTTTGATATAAAGATTCAAGTTATTTCATCATCCATCATTCATCAAAGTTTACAACAAAAACACTTGAACTTTATTATTTGCCATTTATTGAAATATTTATCTAACTCTCTAATACTTAATTTGATTATATCATTGTTTAAGAGAGTTTCTTCAATTGTAAAATTATCACTTATATTTTGACGGTTTCGAGAACCTTGTGAAAACTCGATTGTAAGGATACGTGCTCCTTGTTGTAAATCACTTAAGGATATGTGCTCCTTATTGTAAGTCACCTAAGGATAAGTGCTCCTTGTTGTAAGTCACCTAAGGATAAATGCTTCTTGTTGTATGTAACTTAAGGATTGATACTCCTTGTTGTAAGTTACTATTATAGTGCATTGGCCTTACTCGTGACGGAAAGCTTGGTAACGGAGACGTAGAACACGTTGTGTATCGAATCTCATTAAATTGGTTTGTTATCTTTACATTATCGCACTTTACTTTACATTGTCATTGCCGTTGTGCTATATTTGCTTAAGTGACAATACTTGAATTGAGTTATCGAACTTGCATATATATATATATATATATATATATCTTTTATTACATTTTGCATTTGTTTCTTGTGTATTGAATAGTTTTGAGACTAATTAGTGAAAAAGTTTCAAAAACCAATTCCCTCCCCCTCTCGGTTAGTTATTCTTGGGCTAACATTTTTTTTTTCAACTACACATTCTCTATCAATTTATTATTTCTAAATACATTCTTTCAAAATAGTGTGGCTCAAACACGCCATATATATGTAAATTTGATTGAATTTCTACTTAATTTAAGTAAAAATATTGTTATTATAATTAAAACTCAGACTTGGAGGCATTTATGACAAAAAGAATAATCTCTTAGACTAATTGGAGTTTAATTGGAGCAATTAAAGACTAACCGGATTGTACAAGATTAATAAGATGCATTAAGAGATCAATGAGAGAGAGAGAAGTCACAAGTTTCGAGAGTTATATTTAACTTATTGAAAGTTTGAGGACTAAATTGCACGTTTTCATACCTTTTGGAGGACCAAGAGGTTCGAGGACCAATGTGGAAGATTTTAAAAGTTTTGGGATCAATATTGAAGATTATGACGAAAAAGGAGAAAAATTATTAATTAAGGACCAAGGTTGGCCTTGCTTTCTGTACAAAGAGTCTTACGAGAGTTTTGTCAAGTCTTTCATGATTTTCATTGGAGGAATTATATTTCTTCTATTTTTCATATTTTCAATGCAACAAAAATATATTTTAGAATTATGTTATAAATTAAACTCTTGTTTGAATCTATTTTTTTTTTTTTTCAAAATACATTTTTCTATCTCTTCTTTTCAACCACGTCTTCTTCGATGAAATAATAGTACACGCGATCCAAAAGATTTTCTTCATTTTTAACTATACATTCTCTATCTACTAATTAAAAATACATTTTACACCAACAATTTCTTTTATTTTCAAAATATCAAATTATTGAAAAAAGTCCAATTTAACCCCTGTTTGAGTCACATTATTTTTTCATTTTCATTATTCTACTTATTTTCAACCACACAATTTTCAATAAAATAACATTTTGCCCTTTTCCCTTCATACCAAAGAAATAATGTGGCTCAAAGAGGGCTCAAAAGATTGTGATATGTTTTAAATGCATCAATAGTTATTCAACTTTTCAAAGTCTACGTGCAGTCTTGTCAACCATTAAAAATAATCCATATCCACATTTGAAAAATGGTGAGCAGGCCATTGATTTGTCATTTTCTAATTCTGATTGATTGAATATCAGCTGTTCAATTATGCTGGCAGCCAATTTGTTTATGTTAGGACAATGACATTAACATGTGTTGATCGATCTATCTTCTTTTTTTTTTTTTTTTTTTTTTTTTTTTGATACCCAGGTTCCAGGCTTGCGCCTGACTAGTCCTGGACCTCCAACCTCCGGCCCCTCATTGGTTGGTGGAAGGTAAACCGCGGGATATGCCCAAGTTGGTCAGGGTGGCAGCGCGCCTTTTACTCCAGCTCCCAGAGGGACCCTCCTCCATGCCACTTACATCACTCTTACATCACCAATAAGATCGATCTATCTTCTTGCTCACACGTTTAAGGATAATAGTTGTTGATTAGACTTAAAATCAAAATTTGTTGAAATATAAATCTTTACTCAATTCACACTCGACGATCAAATAATAGCTATAACATGACACGAAGAGTAGAAGAGAGATGTTGAATTGAAGGAATCGAACATGCTCGACGTCAAAAAAAACGATTTGCTAAGTCATTTTGCTTACTTTAGGTGCATACATATCAACGGTAATTTTCTTCATATTTTTAATGAGAGGTGTCGATCACATCATGTCTAGTTACGTACTGATTTTGAAGTGGTTCAATTTTTTCATATTTCTAACGAAAGGTGTCAATCACATCTTGTCTAATTATACATTGATTTTGAAGTGGTTCGATCTTCCACGAGTCCGTCGGATGTGTTGAAATCATTTAATCAAACACATACACATGAACCAAGTTGGGTCATGCCCAAAGCTTATCACATCGTCAAATCCATTTTGACACCCTTAAAATAAATATAAATTATGTGCACGTACTCACATACAAAAATAATTCTTGACACTTGTACGCATATAACGAAACACGTATCTCACTCAACACATTTATGTTCACAACTTGATAAAATACAATTTTCATGTTGGCAAAATATGCTAACAACATGATCAAAAACTATAATATTTGATTCTACGTGCCAACAACTGTATGGTCCACAATTCCACATGGCCAAATGGAGCTAAAAGTTTGATAAATTGAGCTCTCTGGGCCTCTGGCTAAGTGTGGTGAAGGTGACAACCATGAAAATGTTCGAGTGGGAACAAATATTTCATTATTAAGTTGAATGAATGTAATCAAAAGATTTACGTCCTGTTTGGCACCATTTTCAGAAGTTATCTTTAAATTCATTTTGAACAGCATATTTTCTAATAAATTTATTTTGTAAGTAGACTCCTGACTTTTTTTTTTTTTTTTACTTTTTAATTACATGTTCTTAAAAAAATCACTTCTCACAAAATTTATTCTAAAAAAATCTCTACCAAACATAAACTTATTCTTTTTCAATACGCAACTCACAAATTAATTATTTATAATGTCTTCTTTGCATGAATAAGCGAGTTCTTAACATTTTTAATAAATATTTTCACAAATTTACAACACGAATAATATTGTTTTGCACAATTTCAAATTTAGACCCTGTTTAAAAATTTAAATCAAAGTCTATAAATACTTTTAACTACATATTTCATGAACTCACAACTGTTATCAACTGATAACCGCACATTTCATCATTTTTTTTTTTCAAAATCTACAAATAAAATCTGATTTTTAACCACACCATAGGGGCTTAATTTTAATCTTTATTTTTGTTATGTACTAGGGTTCCATGACTGTATCGAGTTGTATCGTGAATTGGCATTGCCCTCGAGTCGGATTGTATCGGGCCAGAGAATGTTCTCTAACGCATAGCCAGAGTCTAAGAATAGCAGTCTTGAACTAGGACTGGTTATATGGGCTTCATATAGATCTAATTGTTCGCTTGAACTTTTTAAACTCTACACACAATGTCAACCGCGTCGTGTAAATCCTTAAATACCATTTCCAGAAATGGGCAGAAACCAAATAGGGAAAAGTAGCATCAACTTTAAGACTACAGAATTCAACATTGCACATTCAAAGTCATTCATTATGACTTCGATAGCTCAAGAGTGATTCAGAGTGGAAATATCAACGAAGAACAAAGAAAAATATTTAGAATTCTTATAATGATCATTTACTAATCAGGACACTGTAAGTCGATCGCAAGGAGGAAAATTATTTAACATTTATCATACAGCTTCGATATTCTCATGATCCCAAAAATAATGGAAACAAATGTGAACGAAAGATATTTTACCTCTCAAATAGTAAGATTATAAGACAGGAATTTGCACTGTTGCACCTCAAAGTGTAGAATAGTGATATATTACAAGTTACCTTTCTCCTTTGTTCTGATTGAAGTTCTTATCCTTCTTTGACGGCTTCGACTTTCTTCGCAGAGCACCGACGGCAGAGGGGTCCACCAATGGGCCCGACCAAGTTTGAATGGGTTCTTTGGAATATGAGAAATTCATGGAACTGAATGGAACATCAGGAGGATCAAAGGCTGGTTCCATGTGATGTGAAGCGCCCAAAGGATAACCAAGTCCTCCATCCTGGTGTGGTGGAGGAAATTTTTCACTCTTGCTCTTTGCATTTGCATGTGTAATTAGTCGCCGTCTCTGTATTAGCAGGGGACAGAAGCAAGTTATAGAAAAGCTGATAAACAAATACCAAAAGCAAGTATTTTAATTATGAAGCTCTTCTATCCGACACTACAAATAGCATTTCTACTCCAAAGAGCCACGAGGAATCAAAATCATAGAAAAAAAATATCCTACATATTTAAAAAAGAAAATGTCAGTCTGAGACATGAGAAGAACTGATACAATTGGTGCTTTCGAAACATGAAAGAAAGGTTTAGAAGAGGAGGGGGACACAGAGAGAGAGCGGAGATACAACTCTTAAATTAAATTTTTTTCAGATCATAACAAAGTCACAAATTTACAAAATAACAACCAACGGATAAATATAATTCTGAAGGATGCATGTTATACGACTTACGTCAACATTGGCTTGCAGCTCAGCATTGGCTTCTGGAGCAGGGATTGCTCGAATTGGTCGTTCCCGTGAACGTGTTTTCTTCACACCATCAGCATTGGCTCTACCAGTAGCTCTTAGCCTATAACCATGAAACTCATGTCAAGTGTTTAGGGGAAATGCAATAAATCACGTATCACAGTTTCTGCAACTTTTTAACAATAAAAAAGAAGTAATCATATGGATGATAAGTCAAACGCCACATCTTTACTTCAATAGCTAAATCCCGGAATTATATCTTGAATTTGATATACTGTGTGTCAGGTACTATAGCAAGTATTGGAATTTGCAGTATAGATTCAATCTAATGAAACATCAATAGTCAAAATGAATACGACTACAGGGCTATATATATATATTTTCAAACCTTCTAGCTTCTTCATCTCGGCGCTTAGCATCCATCTCCTTACTGGGCGGATACTTCGGAAGACTAGAAGGATCACATGCATGAGGTTTTGTTCTGAAGAACTGCAAGAATGAAAACAACTAATAACTAACTTTTTGTGTGTGATGTACAACGAGAATCCTCGACCACTTAGATCTATGATATTGGACAAATGTCATGGATGCTGTATATTCTCCACAAATGTCTACAGCAAGCTAGGCAACACAGCTTCGTGCAGTAAAAAAAAATGGTGGGTGAGAGAAATGAGGAAAAACACAATCATGGAGCATTGCAAAAGTTAATACATAAAAAACATAATGTAAAATGATAATTTTTATGATCTTAAGAAAGGAGGATTTCTTTTCCATTCCTCCTTTGTTTGTGTATGTGCATGCATTTTTAGAGAGACGGGACAAGGGAGCTTACTTCACTGTTTAATGCAGCTGTAGCAGTTTGACGCTCAGCGGGATCAATTGCAAGTAGAGTCTCAATTAACGGCAGTGATGATGGCGGGAAATCTTTAAATGTCTCTGCTATGCATCTTTTATATGATTGTTGAGGCTTGAATATGGTTGCATGCGGCAGTTTTGATTTTTTCCAATATTCGTCTGATGGAGAACCACATAGCTTGAAAATCCGGTGCAGCTGTTCCACCTGAGCACAATAATAGTATTCGCCTAGTTATTGCCACAAGTCCAATGTTTATACAGATATGATATAAGTAGTTTTAAAAACTTGGTAGTGGAGTAAAGAAACCTGAAAAAATTAGTAAAATAAGCCAACAGACAAGCAAACATATTCAGCTAAATTGTCTCACAATATTAGGATCAGCACTGGAATCGAAAAATGAAGAGAAAATAAATGATCGAAAAACCTCTTTCATAATTGCATTATGCTGAGAATCGCAGTGCTGGAACCCACTCTATTTGATGCAGTCGCACCTAATCAGTATGCCTTCATGCCTAGTATTATCTAACAGAATATTAATTACTGGTAAAATAACTGAAAAATTGCCACAATCATATAGACTCTCGAGAGTTAGTGCTTCTGCACTCATTGCAAAGCACGTTCTACTTCATTTACCTACATCTAATCAGGCCAACACAAGGTAAACATAAAGCAAAACATATAAAGATCATTTATTAAGACATCTTTTAATTCATAATTACTACTACATTTGGCAACATATTTTCGTCTATTTCATGTATCAAGCAATTACTGAAATAAATTCAGCTTCAAAGACAATGAAACGTTTTTATTTCTAGATCAAATATAGAATGCCAAACCATCATTTCCAGTAATAGCAGGTCATTAGCTACAGAATGTCAGGTGAATCAGAAAAAAAGTATTGCTGTGAGTAACAACTAGCAACTGAGGGCACCATACTGTAACATCTGACTACCAAAGGAATGGTCATGAATTGGTTGAATTGGACAACAAAAAGGATCTACCTCTGTCCGCCCAGTCATGATGGGCCTCCCAGCAAATAACTCCGCTAAAATACAGCCAGCACTCCACAAGTCTACGCCTACACCATAATCGGTGGCACCAAGAAGCAGCTCTGGAGGCCTGTACCAAAGAGTAACCACTCGACTGGTCATTGGCTGTTTGTTGTTAGGGTCAAATGTGGATGCCAATCCGAAATCAGCAATCTTAAGAACTCCTCCATCATCGATTAGGAGATTTGACCCCTTAATATCACGATGTAACACATGCTGGTTATGGCAGTGCTCAAGGCCTGACAGTAGCTGATGCATGTAGCATTTGACCTACAATATCAATCATGTAATGCTAGATTAAGAAAACAGTTCAAAATCTACAAGAGAATGATTCAGGAACTCAAATGAGAAAACCAGTAAAAATGAATAAGTAGAATCCAACCTGAGACTCTGTAAATTTTATTCCAGGGCTTGAAGCGAGACCAACCAAATCATGCACCATACAATCAAACACTAGGTACAAACTACACGACATCCTTGAAGTCGCTAATCCTTGCAATTTCACAACATTTGGATGATCCAAACGACGCAAAATCAAAATCTCCCGAGCCATAAATCTCACGCTTTCAGGCTCCAAATTATCAAATCTGACTTTCTTTAATGCAACAATGTTCCCCGTTAAGGTATCTTTAGCTTTATACACATTGCTATAAGTACCTTGTCCGATCTAAACTCAATCACCACAGAAAAACATACACCAAATGAGATATAAACTAAATAGAACATAATTAAAAAATGAAAAACTGGAAACTAACTAAAAAGCACTTGCCTTATCAAGTTTCTCAAATGTATCAGCCCGACGAGGGGTCCACCCATTTATAGCCTCCCCTGCAACCGCCGAGAGCCAAGCTGGCCATCCAGCAGCCACTTGCTCGCCATGGATGTTCTTGGGGGGATTACTTAGCCGAGGATTTGGCCTAGACCTCCTCCTCTCACCTCTAGGCTGCCGCACATTTCCATCCTTCGGCTCCTCCTTCTGATCTCCACCATTCTGAACTTCACTGCCCCCTCCACCTTTGTATCCACCACGGTCCTCCGCCTTACTTTCTGAACCAACTACTACTTTCTCTCTCCTCCCCAACGGTGCAGCAGAATCTCTCTCTCCCCCATTCCCTCTCCCGTTCCCAGCTACAACCTGACCAGTAGGAGGCCCAGATGACAAATTCTCTTTCCCAAAAACACACCCCATCTCTCAAAAACGCCAAACTTCATTTCTCACCACATCGCACACTCTTGTCCAGTTGTCCCTCATTCAAAACCTCCCAAATTATCACCAATCAGAACAAATAAAACAACAAATTCGCATGCAAAGATTACGGATAAATCACGCTTTCAAGGAAAATCCACCAAATGGGTTATATCCAATTCAATAACACAAATAGAACAAGAAATTCAACAGTAACGCACAAATAAATTCAGATTTTTGCATTTATGATCTATTAAGCAGCGAACAACAAATCGAGGGCACATTAAAAAAGCCGCAAACAAACCAAATAAGGGATTGGATTAATACAGCAAAAATAATGTAGTATGAGTGAAGAACCCTAGCTATAGTGCCCAATAAAGCAGAATCAGCAATGATTTAGTGAAAGCCCACAATTTATGGCGGTCAAAAATGAGTTAATAACTCTAAAAAAGCAAAGGCAATCATACAGTAAAATACGAAGTAGCTTTCTTGTCTCTTTTATTAAAATAATCTTTCGAAATTAATCAAAGTTGAATTTCCACTTGTCACTTTTGAAAAATGGAAAATTCCAAATTACTGGAATTTATATTTTGAGTGTGCTTACCTTGTGATAGGCGTAGCTTACCGGTCAATACGAGTTTCATTTTTCATTTTTCTTTTTTATAGGAGATTACGAACACCTTTTTTAACCTTTTATTTTAATAATTAAGTGTAATTTAATTTTTTCCAAAAATCAAGTGCAACCCATTCCATCCCCACACTCACCCCCACAAAAAAAATATGTGACCCACTTTCTCTCAACCATCTCTCTATTTGTTTTCTCTCACTATCTATCGCTTAATATGTTGACCGTCACCTATCAACTTTGTCAATCGTCACAAAAAATCAACTATCGTCTTTTCTGCTCACAATTGATGGTGGATTGGCGCACAAGATTTGTTATCACTATCTAACCTGTATCGTATATGGCCGTCGTCATCGAAAGTTCGCACATCTCAAGCCTCCCTTTGATTCGTAGTATTATTGTAGTGTTGGGGTCTCCAATTCGACCCACCTCCAATTCGATTCAAGTGATGGTAGTGAGTTGGGGATTCGAGATGGCGATCATCTGATGGCTATAGATTAGACGATCGTCGATGGTGGTGGTAGTGGTGTGGTGGAGGTGGATGAGATGTTGGATTTAATGAGGTGGTGGTGGGTGTCGGCGGTGACACCGTATCTTTATGTATTTGTGATGGGGGAGGTCAAGGTAAAGGTGGATGTGGTATGGTGGATTTGAGGAGTTGGTAGTGATTATTGGTGCAGGTGGTGGTGGCGATAGAGGTGGCAATGGTCCAACCCAGCCCTAATGTCCACAAGCTCGGCTGGTGCTTGTCACGAGCTGAACTCATGGCTCATGGGTTGACGAGCTAAACTCGTACGCTAAGCTAAGCTTCAGCTCACAAGCTCGTTATTATTATTATTGTTATTATTTCTAAATTAAACTCTTTTTTTTTATCATGACTTGGGATCGTCTAGTTAAATTTTGAGTATGTGAAGTTAAGAATTGTGTACGAACAATTTGTTTAGTATAAAAAAAAAATTTAAAAAATTAAAAATAGTATTATAAAATAACAAATTTTGATTAATATGGTTAAATTAAATATTACTTACATGACGACAAGCAATTTTGAGATATTTATTTTGTAGTCGAAAATGAGCGTCTTCTCAATCCTTCACGTATATTAATACTTCAAAATATCTTCTTTGAGTCGGCTTCTGACCTCAACTAAAACATTCTTACATGTATTAAAAGCGGATTCCGAAACTTCAGTACTAACCAGAGGTATTAGTAGGTCTTTTGCAATAGCATAAATCACTAGTTATCGTCGTTCGTACTTTTGCTAAAATTCAATTATTTCTTCTGAACTTTTTTTAATTGTTTTGTTATTAAGCATATTATGGTTAAACTAATCAATTAATTCAGTAGGCAATGCATTGGACTTGTGTCTGATGTCCTATCGCATTTGCATTATATCTATACATGTTAATGCATTCGAATAAAGTTAATATTTCAACGTTGTCTTCTATAATATTAGTGGGAGGAGCATGTGCAAAGGGTACGCGACTAATATCTACACCCATTTATTTTGCATATAATTCATACATTTTCACATAAATTTTTTTCTAAATTTCTATAAGTGATAATTGTATTAAAAGTTAAAACTCTTGAAATCTGATCAACTACATATTTAGTACTTGATAAATTGTATCGAGCGACGAGGGTTCATGATGCATGTTAAATGAAATAACATAAGCAAGTATTTCCAATATTTTATAAACTTTAATTTCATGGAATATATAATTGCACTAAAATCATGGTCATTTTTATATTTATGAAAAGTCCTTGTAATTATATAAAGACGTTCAAGCACCATACATATAATGAGATAAGAAACTCCAGATAAAATATTTATAGAGTCATAAAAATTTGTCAAATTTTTTTTTTTTATTTTAAAAGTTAAAACCCATCCGATTCATTCAAAATAGTTTCATCGTCGTTTTTAATATGCCAATTGTTATAAAATTCTGCTATTAGATGTTCAAAATTTTCGCATGATTTTAATAATAAGTAAGTAGAGTTCCATTTATGTCCCATGTCACTAACAAATATTTTCATATTCGTCACCCCAGATTCGACACAAAATTTCTCCAATACTTGTTTTCTACTATGTGAAATAATAATATATATTAGTTCATCCATAATTCTTTAAATTTCATTCTTAATATGTTTAAAACCAACCTATACAATAAATTAAAAATATGGCCCACGCAACGAATATGAAACAAATAACTACTGAAATCTGGCTACAGTACCCTACATAATTTATCGACTACTGCCTTATTAATACTAGCGTTATCGAATGTAAAGGAATGAGTTTTACTCTCACGGTGATATTCTCTAATAATATTCATAATATCGTTATATATATTGTTAGCGTTATGAGAGAATTCAATAATTTGACGTGTAAGATTGTAATTGACTAATTGTAAATTTGTAGTGTGATAATTGATATTGAATAATTGAAGTTGAAGGTAAAAATAAAAATGTAGTAAATTGTAGAATGTAGAAGAGAGTAAGAGTTGTTGGAATGTTGTGTGAAAAAAAATTTGAAAATGAATTGGGGTATTTATAAAGTAAAAAAAAAAAAGGAAAAAAATTAATAGAGTGGCCGTTTGTAAATATTTATAGAGTAAAAAAAGAAGGAAAAAAATAAATAAAGTGGCTAAAACGGCCACTTTGAAAGTTCGGTGACTGTATCGTTTGGGTGGTATCAATGCTTGTGGAGTGGAGGGGAGGGGAGGGGAGTGGGTGGGTTGAATAGCGCATATGATCAACGTGTAATTTGTGATCAATAAATAATATGTGACTTAAATGAATGTGTGATTTGTGACTAAATTTTGGACGTGACACACAATCTACGTCATTGTAATCGTGACCTTAAATGATTTGTGATTAGTACATAGCTGTAATCATAAATTGTGTGTTATTGTGAATTTGGTCTATTTAATTAATTATTAAATCACAAAATTGTTATCTAGTGGTCATAAGTGACTTGAATTCTGAAACTTTTTCACAAGTTTCCTAGTTTTGAAAATTACATCTTGAAACATTTCTAATTATGTATCCCCTTTTTAATATCCTGTCAAAGTTCTTGTTTGTCTAACACGTTAATTCTATAAAAATGTTTTTTTCCCCAAATTTTCAGTCGGATGGACATTTTTAAAATAAAAACACTTAAAAACAGAACTACAAACAACACACTGGCGGGGGGTCCTAGGGGACACGTGCCCCAACTTTTTTTTTTTTTAACAAAGTTATGTTTGGTATCAATTGAAATCTGAATTTTAATCCTAATCAAACTTAACAATTAATTTCAATAACATATTTTATGGAATCCATAACTGATTGATTTTTATCAAAATTTATTAAACATTTGATTTTAATCTCCATCAAATATGGACAAAATCACAATAAATTTGAATTTTGATAACATGCTAATTTTAAAAATTCTCCGACGATCGTACGTTAATCGAATCTACAAATTACTTATGTCATCTCAAAACTTATTTCGAGAACTACATTATGGGAATATCGAATAGTTCAAATAGATATCGAAAATATTTAAAAATATGTTAAACGTGAGTATTAAAAAAAGACATTTAACTCGCATTTTTTTTAAAAAAAATTCAATTATTTCAATAACATTTAGCTCCTGTTTGAGCCACATCAAAATTTTTATTCTCATTCTTTTACTCATTTTCAACCACACATTCTTCAATAAAATAATAGCTTTCATCACATCAATAACTTTTTATTCTTTTTCAACCACACATTTTCCATCACTATACTAATCCAGAATACATTCTTCCAAAATAATGTGGCTCAAACACACCCTTATTATTTTTTACGATACAAATTTTTCAATGTAATTTTCATCATTTTATAGAATATGACATCAAAATGTTTTTAAATTTTACATGCGAAAAAGTTATATCCCATGTAAATTTTCGGATGCAAAATTACACGGGGTATGATTTTTTTTGGACGTAAATTTTCGATTATAAAATCTCTTCCAACTTCTTTTCAAGTTCGACTGTGTCCCCCTAGTTTTAAAGTTTTGTGTCCGCCCTTGAAATAACATATAGTTTGATTTAGTTAAAATTTAAATAGATTTATTGTATGAGATGAGAAAGAACTGTTTTAATTTGACTTT
Organism: Fraxinus excelsior; assembly: GCA_019097785.1. Classification (NCBI taxonomy): domain Eukaryota; kingdom Viridiplantae; phylum Streptophyta; class Magnoliopsida; order Lamiales; family Oleaceae; genus Fraxinus; species Fraxinus excelsior. Next base: position 9,171,149 of record CM032635.1, read on the forward strand.
CCATAGCAACAGATTTGAATTCAAATTTATTTTTTAATCAACAATTATATTAATTTATATGGATTTACAAGAATTATAATGTGTACTAAATCATAATCCACATGTTCGGTACATTCCATCACAGTAAATAAAACTAGGGATGGGCATGGGTTGGGTTGGATCGATTTTTACTTCAACTCAAATCCAATCCAATCCAATGTGATCGGTTTGATCAAAAGTTAACAGAACCCAACCCAACCCATGTAAATGTTGAAACTAAACATAATCCAACTCAATCAAGTATCGGTCGGGTTGGATTGAGTTGGTCGGTTTGTGACGACTTGTCAACAAAAATTAAAGTTATCCAATTTTCTATTATACGAAATTTGGATAGACAACATTAAATAGTAAGTAAATAAATAAATAAATAAAATTATCTATTATCTTATTCAATTCTCATTAACAGAGTTTACAAAGAAAAAAATGTATTTAACATAACATGAAAAACTTATACTACATTTATTGTGGGAAGGATAATCATAATAAGCTCCTCCTCTAAAATGCACCAAGATAATTACAGTTACACTATCACTCATACTTTGTAGGTTCTTTTTATTTTTTAGGCATTTTTTTTTAAAAGTAGACAAGTCGGGTTGGGCTGGTTTATTCGGTTTTCATGAGTTAACTTACAATCCCGACCCGACTCGACCCGCCTACACAGCCAACTCACTCAACCCGTGTAAAAACAACAAAAAAACCAACCCAACTTGGTCGGCTTGGTTCGGGTGGACGGTTCGAACGGGTTTTGCCCCCCCCTATATAAAACTATTTAGTCCTATTAGACTCATAGTGATACTTTAAAAAGGAAATGGATTCTATAAGTTTGTAGGATAAATAAACTAAAGTATCTCAGGATAAAAAAAAATTATTTTATATTTACGATCTCTAGTTACTACAACGTAAATCATTATAAATTCGTAAAAAAATTGTAAGTAGTGGCCGCAACAACCTATATAGGCAAGCCAGCTTATGTATTAGGCGGGTTTGATAGTCGTATAAGACCAGCCTCAATTAGGGATGTCAACAAGCCGAGCCGAGCCTGAGCCGGAAAAAAAAAAGCTCGAGCCGAGTCTGAACTTTTTTGGACCGAGCTTTTTTGGGCCCGAGCCGAGCCTGACCAAAAAAAATGAGGCTTGGCCCGAGCTTTTGACCCGAGCCTTAGCGGGTCGAGCCGAGCTTGAGCCGGCTCGTTTTTTTTTTTTTTTTTTTTTTTTGTGGCACCTTATAAGCTTATGTCGGATAACATGTTAGATTTATAAATGAGTAACTATCCATTATAACAAAATAATAAATCTTTTTAATGATCGATTTAAATTTTCTTACAAATTTTAATAACCATTGATGAAATTAGCTCAATTTTTAAATGTAATTAAGTAATATATATCACTAATAATTTCACTTAATATAGAATAATAAACATTTGTGTAAATGAGAAAATGCATACTTTAAATATTTAGATACTTAGAGTTTTAGAGAAATGAAAACAGTAATAAACTAATAATACAATAAATATTAAACAAACAAATATAACCCATTTTTCAAAATAATCTATGTGATACATTATGAGATAAATTTGTCACTTATAATTAGTTTCATGATGAGTGAAATAAGTTGGCAAATTTTGATTTATTTTTTTTGCGGGCCGACCGGAGCCACACGGGCCGGGCCGGCTCGGGCCGAGTCCTCAAAATGAGGCTCGGCCCTAGCCTTGGCTCGATGGAACCCAGCCCGAGCTGGGCCCGGCTCGGGCTTTTTCCTAGCCGAGCCGAGCCCGAGCCGTTCGAGCCGCCGAGCTTTTTTGCCATCTCTAGTCTCAATTTTTAGAATTTACATATTTTTCATTTGTCCTTTTCTTGTGAAGAAATTATATAGTTAGTTAATAACATTAAAAAATAATTCAAGGTTATGAACAATTTTTTATTTAACAATATTAAAAAAAATTGTTTAAAAAATTTAGTTTATAAAAGAAATTTTATTCAGTAAATAAATTAATAAAAACATAAAATTAAATGTCGAAAATTTTGTCAGGAGCAAAATAAAGTTAAAATTAAATTATAAGTCAGTAATATTCTAAGAAAAAAAAAACTGAAAAGAATTTGAAAATATTTTAACTTATTTGTCAATATTTTATAAAAATAAAAAAATATAGAAATATTAAAAATTTGTGAGTTACACCAACGACTTACCGATGACCCAAGTTGAAGTGTCGTCGGTGATTCTCGACAACATTAGTTTATGATTTCACCCTTGATCTCTAATCATGACATTGTCAGTAAAATCGTCTAAATAACCAACGCATATTGATTTTAATCAGAATCACCTAAAGTTATAAACGTTGACGATCAATTACAACTTCTCATTGATGACTAGAGCATCGTAGATGATTACAACGACATCACGACGATATTGTTGTTCATAATTACTGATAATAATTCATATCTAAACTAATTGCTCTTGGGTAAACATGTTGGGTAATTCAAGTCTGACGAATTTTAAAGCTTGTTAGATAAGATTATTTTGACTCAAATTATGATTATTATCTTTCAATCATGATTTGAAATGTGTTTGGTAGTAGGTAAAATGGCAATAATTTATATTATGTTCTGATTCTGTCTGTACATGTCAATTCCAAGGTCACTTGACTTCAAAGTAGGGCATGTCAATTTTCATAAATAATCAAGATTTTTTGTTTGGATTGCTTATTAATTTTTGGGTGTTTAAGCAACAAAAGGGGAGGGTATGTTATTGTTGAATACTTGAATTCAATTATATGGGTCCATACTCAAGAAGTGATGCTGGAAGTTTACGATATTTTAGTGTACAATAAAATTAGGTAGCATTTATATTCTCAATTTTTTGAATTGAATTATATTTGACTTGAATTATATTTGACTTGACAATCGATATGAACTTCTTTCTAAATAGATCGGGTTATGTCCAATACACTTAAATATAGGGAACAATACATAAATCAGGTATTAAGAATCATCTATTTCAAAAATACAAAAACAAGTTTCAAAATTCAAAAATTGTTATAAAAGGAAAGTAAATTAGGGTTTAATGTGAATGACACTTGTACTCCTGCAGTCATAGATATTATTACCATATGTATATCTATTACTGTCATATAAATATAGGGCTTTGGTTCTCATTATAATATACAGATAAGTTTATTGACTTTTCCACTCTCTTCATTTTCTTTCTTTTATAACACATTATCAGCACGAAAGCTTTTTTAAAGTTTAGAGAAGAACTTGTACAATTTGTTTATTGAAGAATTGATATAGAATTTTGGCATGAAGAATTGATACAAAACTGACACATGCATTTTTTTTTTCAACTTTCTTCAATAAACTTGTATCAATTCGAGTACCATTGTAATGAATTTTTTTTCCTACCAATTTCTGCCCAACTTTTGTGTTGTCTCCCTATCATTACTCCTATGGAAAAAAAAATATATTATATGAATAATCTGTTTTAATTAATGTTTGTTTATACATATAATAATTTATACTTTAATTCATGTACTCTTTGCTCTAATTTTTTTTTATGATTATACGTTTATGATGATTATTGAATATTCTTTGTGTATTTAACTTGATTAAATACTTTTAGATGTTCTTTCATAAATTTTAAATTGATAATTTATTATATTGTTGCTCTTGAAGTAGAGCCGCTTTATAATTAATATTCCAGAAGAATATTAATCGTAAATTTATCTATTATAAATAATTTGTTGTTGCTCCTAAAGTAACACAACATTATAATTAATATTTTTGAAAAATATTATTTACTCATGAAGAACATAAATTATATTTTTCAATATTCCAGAAGAATATTGACATATTACTCTTGAAAAAGCATAATACTGTAAATATTTAAATTGTATTAAAGTATTACTTGCTCTCAAAGAGCATAAATTTATAAGATCTAATGTCTTATATTTTTGCTCCTAATGAGTAAATAAATTGTTGTTGCTCCTGAAATAGCACAACATTATAATTAATATTTTAGAAGAATATTAATTGCAGATTTGTCTATTACAAATATTGTTGCTCCTGAATTAGCACATAATTATTAATATTCTAATTAGATTTTATTTGCTGCCGAAGAGCATAATTAAATAAAATAAATTGTGTTCAAACTCGTGAAAAATAAAATTTTATAAAATTTATTATTTTGAATAAAAAATATATTATTGCTCCTGAAGAGCATGACACTCCGATTCCAATATTTTAGAAGAATATTGATATATTGCCATTGAAGAAGCAAATATATTGCTCCTAAAGAGCTATTGTTTCGAAATAATAGTTTATTATTGTTCTTGAAATTGCACAACATCATAATTATTATTTCAGAAGAATATTACTTGCTCCTGAAGAGCATGAATTATAATTTTCAATATTTCAGAAGAATATTAATATGTTGCTTTTGAATGAGCAATAATAAATACAATGTACTCTCGGAGTAACACATATTTCGAACAATGTGTTATTTTGAATTCATGTTTATCCTTGAAGGACAACATGTAATTAATGTAATGAGAAAATTGATTAATTTGATTACTTGAATAATAAATGATTATATAATGTTTGAGATTAAATAATTGAATTATATCTTATATTGAACCAGAAATTCAATTTGATTTTATTGTTTGGCATGACCCCACCTCCACTACCCCTATCGCTTCGAGGACTATTCCGGTGACCGTTCTGGTCACCACTCTTCTCCAGTGACCATTCCGACAACTGTTCCGATTCCGACAATTGTTCCAACTCCGATGAATATTTTGGCGATAACTTCGCCTACTTTTTTGTGTATAGTTGACATGATTTTTGATCTTTTGATTGTTATCTGTGACTATTAATATAAAATATGAACTGTAAATTTGAACTGTGACTCTACAAAACAAGTAAACAACATGTGACCTGTTAATATTGATCTGTGACTCGTATATATTGATTTGTGACCTATAAAAAATGACTGACTTATGAACTCAAACATGTGATCAATGAACTATGACCTTAACAACTCACAACTCATTCATTGCAAATCAGTCACGAATCGAAATTTTATAGGTCACAGATTATTCATTGACCACAAATCAAAAGTTTTATTGGTCACAACTCATTTTAAGTCAATTAAAAAATCTTATAGGTCACAATTTGTTCATCTGTCACAAAGAAAATATTTATACGTCACAATTTTTTTATCGATCACAAATCACAAATATTATAAGTTACAAATTATAGACAGTCACAAATTAACAATTTTTTATGTCACACATTCTTTTTTGGTCGATAATTTCATATGTCATATATTATTTCTTGGTCACGAATCAAAAATTTTATAGGTCACATATTATTTATCAATCACAAAATTCAAACTTTTATTGGTCACAACTCAATTATAACTTAATAAATTGTGAGCCACAGTCATAATTTTTAGTTTTCAAAAATCAACCAATTATTGGTCACAATCAACCAAATAATTGGTTACAAACACCACGTCCATCTCATCCCACCCACGACCAACGTCACGACACCGTCGTCAAACACCACCACTGCAATGCAACACACACTTCCACCTCCAGATTACAAATCATTAATTCAAAGCCGAAGAAGAACATTTGCTACTCCATTTTCATTTCTTAGGTTCTTAAAATTGAGATAATTAAAGTGGGAAAAATCCAGATCGAAGAAAATATAGAGAATATGATAGATATGAAATTGATTTGGGGCAAATTGTTAAGCTACCATAAGTCAGCCCTTGCAAAAATCAAGGGGGCTACAAGTATTGATTCACCCCGAATCTTAATATATTCATCTCGATCTTCAATCTTCTCTCCACACTTCGATAAGAGAAAACCCCACTCAACCCTCTCTCTTTGTAATCACAGCCCCATTTATCTCAATTTTTTTTCTCTCAAAAGTCAATTAAGAAAATTGGACTACAGACTTCGATTGCAGAATTATTAGGGGTTCAGTAGGAATAGGAGTTGCAATATACTCTAGAACCATGCTATAATGCCCAAGTTTGTTGACAAAAGGGGGGTGCCCAAATGATGTGGCACCCCCTCTTGAGGGGGTGCCCAAATGAGGGGGTGCCACATCATTTGGGCACCCCCATTTTGTCAACAAATTTGGGCAAAATAGCATTATCCTATACTCTATATAAGGGCAGATCGGTGCCACATAAGGAAAAAGGACTTTAAAATAAAAATACAACTATTTGGTTGATTGTGACGGTGGTGAGAGAGAGGAGTGCAGTGAGAGAGAGAACGGGTTTGGGGGAAGTGAAAAACACATCCAACGAAAAAAAAAAAAAAAAAAAAAAACTCACCAACGCGTTCTAATATTAAATGAAAATGAAAAATGATTAATTTGAATTTCTAATATAATATTAATATTAAATTTTTTAATCAAAACCTGATTGTTGAAAAGTTAAACTTGTCATCTGATTTATGAAAATGGTATTTTAAAACCAGGTGTAGGTGTAATTTCCTCTTAAATATATAGTCAACAAGACGAGTACTATTTGGAAAAAAAAAACTTGTATGTAAAATTGGACCGTGCTCGACTAACAAAGAATTTAGATTTTTAGGCCTCCCATTTTGGCCCAAGGCTCTCTCCCTACCAAAAAATAATTATTATCTGTGATTTTTTTTTTACATTAAATATTTTAATGAAGATGTAGTAGTGCAATAAAGTAGAATGTTATTTCCCTTCCCAATAATCCAATAATCCAATAATGTCTTTTAATTTTTGTTCTATTTGCTGCTTTTGAATTTTTTTTACATATAAGATATTTTGGACAATAAACGATAGTCATCACCCCATACTTCACTTATTTTCAAAAACTCTTTGTGTTCAATTTCTTGAACACAAAAATGATTTTCCTATGAATCAAATGGTGAGTGAGTACCATAGAGTTAATGTTCTTCATCACGAGAAATCATTTGATTCGATCATGTTTGATGTTAATACCCTTATAAAAAAAATTATGTGTAAAAGATTCATAATAATTTATCGTCTAGAACCTCGGGTAGTTTTCCCATTGCATTTTGATGTTCCAAATATGTTTAGGCCTCAGGGGATATGTCTCGAAGTAAGGGGTAATGTGTTACATGAAGTGCAATTAGGGGCTTATGTCCTAAAAGGCAAATAGATGCAATCTGCTCCCACGTATAAACTTATCATTGGCTATCCAACAAGAAGCAAAATCTCCCATCCAATTTAGCTCATGTTTGAATTTTTTAGAATAAATTTCATAAAACGTGAATTTCTTTTGGAGTACGTATGATTAAAAAATATTTTTTTTCACTTACGTGCGGAATTATTTCATTAAGAGAATATCCTCTACATCCTCTACATATATAAAAGAGGAGGTTTTGTTGTCACTGTTCCTAAGCCGAATGGCCACATATGGAGCCGTTTTTTAGCCAAGCCGTTTCCGGAGCCGAGCCGCAAGAAAGGATAGATATTTTTTCTGTGCCTTTTTCTCTCAGTTTCTCAATCCATTTCTACACGCCAACTCCCATACTCTTCAATTCTTCGCCAATGTCCTTCCTTCTCACCCTAATTGCTCTCGCTCTCTCCTCTCGACCCTAATTGTTTTTGCTCTCTCTTCTCTCTCGACAATCAACAAATCTCTAGCTTCGTTTTTGGGTTCGATTCCTTCCCCTTCCGTAGCAACAAATTCCAGGTGCAGCTCGACTTTGGGTTCGTTTCCTTCCCTTTTTGTATATTGCTTATGGTTTTTATTGTTCAGTGTATGAAGAGTACTAAAAGTTTTGTTCTGTATTTATTTTTTCATTCTCTGAGCCTCGCATGCCCCTGACCCCTGCAGCCACTGTCCACGCACGTCCCCAGCATCGTTAATCGGCGACAGCACCAAGTCCGCAAGTGGGTAAGTGATTTTTCTATAATTTCTATTGCCTATTGGTATTCAATATTCATCTGCTATTGGTGATTTGGCTGTACTGCTGTAGAGTATATGTATATGCAATGGGTAACTCTCCTTGTGTAAATCCTAACAAAATCGTCCAATTCAATTTTGTTGCTATGTTGTAAAATCAGCAGAGTAACAGAGATTTGTTGGGTTCTTCTTCTCTGCAATCGATTTGTTGTGTTTCATTGTTACTTATTTTTGCCCTTTCGGATCCTCTTTTCGATTCTTTTCGATTTACTGCAGAATTTGCCCAATTCAAGTTTGTTGTTATGTTGTAAAATCAGCAGAGTATCAGAAAGAAACCCTAGAAATCGTCTTCTCACATTCTTCACTCTTTCACAGAATTTTTTGTAGATTTGTGCTTTGATTTTTGTTTGATGTTAATTTTTTGGTTCGATTTTCGCTGTTAATGGTTTGATGAGAAGTAGAAGCCGCAACAATTCCTTAGTCGTTTCTCAGCTCCTCCGCTTCTTTTACGTCCGGAAGCAAGTTCAAAATTCCTGTCAAAACCTCACTTTCTGTCAAACTTTGCTAGAGAAGACCCACCACTGCCTCCGCCGCTTCTTCTCCCTCAAGTAAAGGATCATTATATTTTAAGTGAACACGCATTAATACACTCTTGATTGTTTTCTTGAAATATTAGTTCTGAATTATTACAGATGGAACTTCGTCGTGCAAATCAAATTCGAATGATTTTCGGAGGAGAGCGCTTATATGGCAATGGCGTCGTTTCTCCTCTCTCATGGCACCAATTATGCTGTTGCTGCTCAGTAAGTCTAAAGCATAACCTTAATTTTTACTTTATTTTTGAAGCTAATAGATATCTGATTTTTGTTAGCAACTATTAATCTTGATTATGCAATAATGGGGAGCTGTATGCTATTGCTTTGACTATTAAATACTGAATAGGCCATTGGCCTTTTTGAGCCATCCATATATGGTGAAAGTAGTTTGGGTGATTGGCAAACAATTAGTTATGAAGAGTACCTGCGAGTATTGTTAAGTGATTATAACAAAAAGTAAATTTAAGTGCATCTTGCAAGTAATACAGTACTTGATTATAACAAAACGGACATTTCTTTTTCGAAGTTATAGATTACACTTGTTTTTTCTGAAGAAAATGGTAATTTACTGCAATTCATTTCCGCGCAAGCATTGAGCATCATTTCAGTTTCTCTCCTTACAGTAAAAAATCTCTCATATTTTTCTCCATTATTTATCACTGGGGTGCTAGAGGTATGGAAAATTTTGGGTCGGTTAGAATTGGAAATGAAGTTGGTTGATGATATCTTTATGAAAATAATATTTTTATTGCAGGCCATTTCTACAGACCTATTGATGAACATATACATAGTGGGTTTGAATTAGCTGTCTGACATTGAAATAGATAAGGTTATCATGAGAAATAACTGTAGTTGTCTGTGTATGAAGAAACTTGCATCAGTTTCTAAATTGTTCTGTGAAAGGAAAATTTAGTAGAAACAAATATACTTCTTCATGAAGATTTTCTTACATTACTAAAAGTGTACAGTTTTCAAATTTGAAGATTAAAATTAAATGTTTTAGCATTTCTGTTGCATAACAAACTTACCTACTGAACATCAGTTATTTTTTTCATGCACGTAAGTTGAACAATGTTGATTGTTTCTATTTGTTGAACCTGTTCAAGTGGATGATATATACTAATCTTGTCATATGTTTGACTTTTTAGAATGGGTGAGCTCAAATACGACGAGTTCTACTTTTCATTTTTGAAGCTGAATACTGCTCAATAACCCAATAGAAAAGATGCGTTAATTATTGAGGGTTGGCATTTAATACTACATGTAACCGGGAAAGGGGGATGACACAACAAATCAACCTAGCCATTCTATCAACAAAGGTGGGTTCTATTATACTTTCACTCCTAATATTTACTTTTTACATTCTTTATACTAACAAGGACTCTGCTGTAAATTATCATTTTCTAATGTTCAAAATTCAAATACATTTGTAGTTTGCGCAACTCGACCGCCTTCTTCTACTTCATAGCAACAATTGAAGGCATCTTTATTGTGTTCTATTAAAAGAGAGACGTGCACTATAACCTTATATTCTTATTGTAGAAGTGGCAACTCATGTATGCTATCTTTATAAGTTGCTTCCGTGACTCTTCAATGGTTCTCTATCAATAATAGCTAAAACACTGGTATATCTTTATCTATTCAATATATGTGGGCTGTAATTTTTATGCTTCTAATAGAGATTTGTTGTTTGTGACATGATTTTCCTCCTGGTCTTACTTTTTTCCCAATGCTCTTAGTTTCCCTGATCCCTTGCCATATTTTTATTAAACTCAAATCACTACCTTAATGTTATTGGTGATAATTTCTTATAAAGTGTAGATGGTGATTTAGCTTGTGTGTTTTGGAAACATAGATGAATGTTGTCCAAGCTATCCTCTGATTTCCTTTTTTCGGAATTTTGCTTTTATCCAAGGTTCCTATTCTAAAAGTTGTTGAATGTGATATATAGTTTTCAAACAGTTAAGTAAGGGGAAAATATCATTTAATAAATTGATGTTTGTTTCTATTTTTCGTTCTGAATGTTCGAGTTCTTGCTTCTTTGTACTATAGACAGACTAGACTAGAATAGTATAAAAATTATGAAAATATACCCTAATCTGGAGAGGGCTCAGTGAAGGTAACTTTCAGTTTTACATGGTAGCTGTCTGTCACCTTAAGTTTTTTTCTTCTTTTAAATGATGTATTATAACAACTACTTCTCATCCTTTTTTTTCAGGAATGCAAGCCAACTAGGAAAGATGGAGTCTTTTACGAATTCTGGCAGAACACAAGATCTGTGAAATCAACTATCTTGCATTTTCAAGTAAGATGAGGCTTTGAAATGCTTCAATTGACTTGTTGGTTTTGAATTCACTTCTAATATTAGGTGCAAGTCGAATTTTAGCTTGTCTACATACAATTTCTATAAATTTATTTCATGAATTACTTTTGGCTTTAACTGATGATTTATTTGCGTACTATTTGGTGAAATAGACTTGAATATTGGACTTCTTTTGATATCAATTTAGATTATCGTATGTTGGGATTTTTGTCTTTGAAGAGTATCATGAACATAATGTGCTTATTCTTTTGAAGGAAGCATCTATGTGTTGGATTAGACCCTTTTCTTATTCATCATTATGTCTGACATTGCAGTTGAGGAACTTGGTTTGGTCTACGTCAAAGCATGATGTTTACCTCATGTCACATTACTCAATTATTCACTGGTCTTCATTAAGTTCCAAGAAGACAGAAGTTCTTAATGTATCTGGCCATGTGGCCCCATGTGAGGTGCATATTTCTTACGAGGATTGGCTTTCAGTTATTTAGGTTCGTGAGTTTTATGGTTCTTCTCTGGCAATGATAATATATGGAGTTTAAAATGTAGATATACTTTCTTTTTCTGACAGAAACACCCAGGAAGTTGCGCAACAATTTATTGATTGCTGGGGGATTTCAAGGGGAGCTTATTTGCAAGGTAATTCTATCTCTTGAAGAATACTGCCGTTTGTGGAAATATCTGAGCTTTTTTTGTTTGTTTCAATCTTAGCTTTTGTTGTTAGTTTCTTCGAATAGGTGTTTATGAGATTAGCTAGAAATGCCTCCATATGCAGTTGTTGATGAGGTAAGTTTGACTGATTGAATGAGTTGTTGAACAAGTTTTCTTAAGGTTTCATTATTTTACATTTTCCACCAATAATTATGAGGACTTTCAAATGATTCATAATAATGATGCTCAAATTTATATCCTAGCATCAGTTTTCCCTAAGCCAGAGATATATGACTTTTTGAATTAATTGATCTGCTAATCTTTTTCCATGTTACGAGGACTTCCAATATCATTTTCCTTTTCCATCACTTTTCTTTTTCTATAGATACGGGTTTTCTAAAGTACTACTGTCAGTTGACAGAACAAGGTACTGGATTAAACTAACTCCTTCATGCACTTTTCACATTTTCCCTTGTTCGTAATGCATTTCGCACCAATTTATTTTGAATTATTTTGATTTTTGGCTTTTGGTGATATTAGGCAAGAATATTGGGATTGCAGTTGAGGAAGAAAAGCTTGGAAGAAGAGAATGACCAACTAACAAAAAATGAGGTAATTATGATTGATTTGTTGTCAGCTCAGATTAGACTTCATTGTTCAAAGGCTGTAGCTTGTTGACAATTATTTCGTTGGTTGTTTTGATGTAGTAATTTAATAGGTATTTTGATGGTTTTTATTGTTTTATAAACTATTTTAGTGTTTGTCGAAGTGGTCATCTCTCAGTACTTCTTAATTTTTCTACATTTACAAGATTTTTACACATAATTTAGAATCTGAATTAAGTGTGTTTTCGCATCAGTAATTGATGGAAGGATTTGATTTTTTGGGTTTTATTGATTGTTTTCTGTTACAAATTTATGTTACTGGAGCAACGTGCACATGCTGAAACCTAAAGTAGATATAAGATCGTATTTTTCAGTTAAACTTTAAAGAATAGTTTACTGAAATTCAAAATCGTGAATTTTTTCATCATTTCTACACTTTTACACTGTTATATTTTATTACAAGAAGCTGGTGGAATTATTTTCCTGCTTGAGGAAGCAGAAATGCGGTTAAAACATTATTATGCAGAAATTTTTATTGAAAGATGTAGTGCTTACACGTTGAAAATCTCAAATTAATGAGTTTTATCTTTTCTATTCGCCATTGATGTTTTGTTGAAATGGACTCTTGACTTAATATGTTTGAAAATTATCCAAAGGCTATTGATATGAGCTGTGGGCAACGTCCCACGCATAAACTTTGCACAAATATATAATATTTAATCCTAAATGATTTTAGGAACACCGTTTTAACTTTGATGGTATATATTATCTTCAACTAGATGACAACTTCAAGATTGCATACCAAAGAAACTAAAAGTTATGAAAGGAGATTAGATAAAGTGAAACTACTTATGACTTATCCCCAGCTATCTTAGGAAACAATTTCATCTCTTTAGTTTCATGTCTAGAAACCAATGTGCTAATGATTCACTAACCTTTTACTAGAAGATTAGGATTAAGTTAACATTCTTTCTATTATCTGCTGCAGAATACATGAAATGATGTCTTTATAAAGAGGCCATAGAGGGTTGTGTTTGTTGGCAAAATGGACCAAGCTGGGGGTATTTTAGAAAGCTCAACACAGTTAGTTACCTAAGAGTGAATTTAATGAAAGGATCAATACCGGTTGCTGGGGAAAAAAAATGTGGCAAAGTTGGAAACTGATGTCATGAAAGAACATCTTTTGACTTTTCGCTCTTAGCTGGAAGAGTTTGTCCTCAAACATAAAGAGTCCATTTATTTACTTAGATTCAAGTTTCATTTAATTTTGATAGGAATCTACTAATTTATTTAATTCTCACTTTTATATAGGTCATTGATAGATCATTTCCTTCTAACTCAATTGATACAAAGATGTATACTCAAGGACAGTAGGAATTACGGGTTGCCAAATTGCTAGAATGTCAAATTATGCTCACGGTATAATTTAGATGTTTAGTTTATCCTTTTAGTAGAACTCTTGAAGTACAATCCAGTTCTTAAATAAAGCACGATCTCTATTGATTACAACTCGAACATATGATAAACTTAGTTGTTCACATTGTTAACATTATATAACTAAATATTTACATATTCTAAAATATTTTGTCATTACAACAAAATGTCTTACAAAATTATAACAGTCATCGTGCAACGTACGATCCGCCACTAGTATGATTAAAAAAGAAATTTTCTTTTGTCAATCGTTCATTGCTCAAAGTCAAGGCTTCATTGACTATCGGAGCACATGTAGGGTATTGCGCGTGAGCTATGTGATTCTGTAATTATATGGAGTTTTAATTTATTTAAATTAAGGGGAATTTGTTGTTTGCTAGAATGGTTTTTATTTTTATCTTTTCATGCATATAAATGATGTGTCAAAGAGAGATTGAAGAATTTTACTTTTTATTTGGTTGAAAAAATTCCGATCCAATTATATCTCATCACATTATATGTATGTAAATCATTATATACATGTAGCACAACTGGATTTTTATTGGATAAAACATGTGCACATCTCCCTTTACTACTTGATTGACGATGGATGATGTGGTAGTTTTATAATAGTTGGATTAAATGTGTGAGATGTGAAAGACTGCGTGAGAAACTCGGTAAGTCATGGTGTAAAGGGAGGTGTACATGTAGCAAGATTATTTTTTATTTATTTTTCACTCCTATAGTATGCAACTTAAGTGTATGTATGTGAATTGTTGATTGCTTACTTCGTACATGTTTGGCGCCGACCTAAAAATCAGCTTTCTAAAGTAAAAAAGTTACTTATTTTGATAATAATTTTTAGGTTACAACCAACCTAGACAACTTAATTTTTTTCCAAAAACCAATAAAAAAATTTATTTATTTTTAAAACTACTTAACTTTTAATCTTTGCCAAACATGCTCGAGTTTAAGTGCAATGGCCTCCCCTGCTTGGGTGCAAGGACATTTATCCGTGTGGAGCTCCAAATAATTTGGAAAAAAAAGCACGTCTAAAGAAAATATTTGTTTGCACAAGCATGCACATGGGAGTTGCAGTCATACAACTATTCCTGCGTTTGTTGAAGATGGAGTTTAAATGAATACGCAGGGCCTTCTTCAAGAGCTTTATCTTTTAAGTGAGATGGTTAGGGGTGTTTAATCCAACTAATTTGGAGTATACAACTGTAATGATTCAAATTTACGTGTCCAAATTGTTCATTATATCACAAGTACTATCTACTTTATGTGAGTCTGTATCCATCTTACATCTCATGAATTTCTATTGTGTTCCACATGAAACTCTCCCAGACTGAATAGTACGAACGATATAACGATTTGAACAAAGAGGCTTGAATCATTTCAATAACCATATGCATGTCTACAAAGCTGTATTGCGAACATGAGGTTCCAAATGATCTAAGCTATACAATGGTTTTTGTGTATGCAAGTTATTGTCAATGTATTAACCCAACACATGGATTTATATCACTAGACTATGTAATAATAGTATATGTGAATACAATTCATTCAGTTCGATACAGTTAATGCATTTATGATGTGTAATTTTATGATTGGTAAGTTGAAGGTACACCAAACGGAGAATTGGAGGCTTCATCTGCAAGAATGGTTGGAGCTAATGACTTGCTGATTGTCGAAGGTGCACCAAACAGAGTAGTGAATTATTCGTAAGAAATGCTTTTAGGTTCAAGATATGAATTTGAACTATTAACTCAATAACTTTGTAGTACAAAGTGAATAGAGATGCCTATTGTTGATTCTATATTCTCAGGTGTACCGATCGTTGTAAGTAGTATAGTTGACCCATGAGTCCAAATTACCGTTTCAACGAGGACTTCCATATATGAGTCAGAAAATTGATGGAATTGGTGGATAGGAGTGGAAAATATGAAAAGAAATTTGGAGCTTTTACACGTAAGCAATTTGAAATTGTTTTGAATACAATTCTCTCATCTCCTTTATAAAGAAAAAAGAAAGTGTTATCATGCAACAATTGTTGTTTTTGCAGGAACAAAGGATCCTTTAGGTAAGAAATTAAGCAACTTGAAACCCCGTGTAAAACTAGGGTGGGAGCCGAAATATCCGATTTATGCTCATTGCCTTGGAGTCTCCAAATAACTTTTGCAATTAACCCATGGTGTTTGAGATATATCACCAAAGCAATTCGTGTAAAAATGCATATATTGGCACTACTGAGGCACGTTCTGGACTTGGTGGGTGGGTCACTGGGTCAAACAAGGGTCTTTGGATGTTTGGTCAAATCTATAGAGGACAATAATCCCTCCAAACACAACTAATTACAACTTTCATCGTACTATGCTTTCTAAAAAGCAACTCTTTTCAAAACCTGTTGAGAAACAAAGACTAGTTAAAGAAAGAACTAGTTGCCTCAGAACTTAGTTCATCATAGGCTGGCCTCAGAAAGGTCATTTTCATCATAGGCCACATTTAGGGAAAAAGGAGCAGCTCAGTACATAAAGCCAACTCTACTTTTATCCATTCTTATGTATTGTACAGCAGTCTATATGAGGATAGGACAGGAGACCGTTGCTTATTACTCTATATAAGCCATCACTATTCCCCCATTGTAAATCAGAACAAATGAGTTAATAATATTCCATTGTTCATCATTTTTATCTCTCAAATTCAACATGGTATCAGAGCAGGTTTTAAACCTGTAGAAGCAAAAGGCCAACAGAGCTTAAGAAAGTTTTCCACATTCAAACCATGTCCCAACACACGGACAACACAAAGATCACAAGCATAGCACTCAATGGCAACAGAAATTATATACCCTGGTCCAGATCAGTTACGATTGGTCTCAGTGGCAAAGGCAAACTACAGTTTGTCACAGGCACCAAAGAAAAACCCAAACCCACAGATCCCCAGAAACCAACAGAAACAGAAATAGCCAAAGTCGAAGAATGGCAAACCACAGACCACATGGTTATGTCGTGGCTGCTAAACACCATGGAGCCACACATTTCCAACATGTTCATGTACTACAACTCGTCGAAAGAAGTGTGGGACAAAGCCAAGAAATTATATGGCCAACAGAAGAACTTTGCCCACATTTTTAGCCTCAAACATGAGATTTCAAAGATCAAACAAAGTAATCAAAGCAACATGCAATTGGTGACAGAGTTAGTTTCAAAATGGGAGGAACTCAACACTTTTCTCCCACCAACAACAGACGAGGTCGAAATTCAGAAAAGGAACGAGCATGACTTAATTTTTACTTATCTGGGAGCACTCGACACAAGTTATGAGGCAGCCCGATCCCAAATCCTCCTCTCAGCCGAAATGCCAAGCTTCGACGATATAGTAGCAACAATCGAGCAAGAGGAATCCCGAAGAACACTCATGAACCCACAACAATCGGAAAATTTCGAAAACAATCGAGCCTTCAAGGCTCAACATCCAATCCCTAATTTCAGAGACTCGGCCAAAACAAGGGGGATACGGCCGACTGGTGCGACCACTGCAAACGTGCAGGGCACAACCAAGAAGGCTGTTGGATCCTTCATCCTCATCTCCGGCCGGCCCGGAACAAGGGGGAGAGAGGAAACTGGAACGGAGCAAGAAGAGAGAGGCGATTTGGAGGATTCAGGGGTGCAAGCAGAGGCGTCGACTTTTGCCATAATGAAGGGCCTGGACTTGGACTGGGAGCTGGGCCTGGACTTGGAGTTGAGCATAAGGGGCATAATGGGCCTGGACTTGGAGTTGGGCATAAGGGGCATAATGGATCTAGCAATGGACCTCTAGTTGGACTTGGATTTGGTCAAGAATTGGGCCAATCTAATTTAAATGAAGGTATTGGGCCTTCCGGAACTCCTACAGCCCAATTGACACAGCTACTGGGCCAACTAAACGGTTTGTTACAACAACAAACTTCAGGTTTTGTACACTCTAAACCCGATTTAAATAATTTAAATATTTCTAAAATTGCTAATTTCTGTCAAAATACGAGTAAATGGATTATTGACTCTGGTGCTACCGACCATATGACATGGGACAAAAATAAAATTCAAAATATCGCCCAAATTAAGGAACCTCAGCACGTAATTGTTGCGAATGGAAATAAAGCTCAAATTTGGGGCTCTGGTACAGCCAGACTTTTTTCAAAAATCGTAAAAAATATTTTATACTTACCGGGCTTTAATTCAAATCTATTATCTGTTAGTAAAATAACTCAAAATTTAAATTGTAATGTTATATTCTCACCAAATAGAGTGATCTTTCAGGATCGAGAATCAGGGAAGAAGATTGGTGAGGATTTTTTAAAAAACGGGCTTTATTATCTTGAAGAAATTCCCAATAGATGTCATGTATCGGTCAGTCCTACAAATCAGGACAAGTTGCTGCATTGGAGATTTGGTCATCCATCTGATCAAGTTTTAAATAAACTGTTTTGTTATAATCTTAACTCTAGCAATTGCGATGTTTGTAAGTTTTCAAAGCAAACTAGGTTGCCGTTTTCCTTATCTACCAATGTTTGAGAAAAATGCTTTGACTTAATTCACTCTGATGTATGGGGGCCGGCTCCTGTGGATTCTTATAACAACTTTAAATATTTTGTTACATTTATCGATGATTTTTCTCGTACTACTTGGATTTATCTTTTGAAAGGAAAAAATGAGGTTTTCTCATGTTTCCAAGAATATTTTACTTTTATTGAAAACCAATTAGATCTGATAATGGGACAGAATATGTAAACAAAAACTTTTTAGACTTTTTCAAATTAAAAGGAATTTTACATCAGGGTACCTGTATTAACACACCTGAACAAAACGGAGTTTCCGAAAGGAAAAATCATCACCTACTTGAAGTCACTAGGTCTCTTCTCTTCCAAAGTAATGTCCCAAAATCCTACTGGTCAGACGCCGTGTTAACGGCTACTTACCTTATAAACAGATTGCCTAGTGCAAGGTTGAAAAACATGAGTCCGTTAGAAATTCTTAAAGGTAGGAAAATTGACCTTGACCATATACGGGTCTTCGGCTGTACATGTTTCGTACACATAAAAAGACATGACAAATTGGATAAAAACTCGGTTAAAACCATGTTTTTAGGATATTCTTCTGGAAAAAAAAGGATATAAGTCTTATGATCCAAAAATTCATAAACTCTATTTCTCACGTGACGTTTCCTTTTTTGAAAACACGCCCTATTACCAACAAAATGAACAAAAACATGCGCAAGGTCAACCAACTATGTTACCACCAAATGCTTTCTTTTTCCCGGAAGAAACAAAGCAAGAACAGGTTAAGCATGAGGAGGATGAACAAACTGGTGGAACATGTGCAATTTCTTCAGGGGAGAAGAAAACTAGGAAAATGAATCAAGTGAGGAATCAACTCAAGAAGAAATTGTCTTGAGAAGATCCAGTCGACAAATCCGACCCCCTGCCAGATTAAAGGATTATGTATCCCATCAGGTGATGTATCCAATTCAAAAGGGTGATGTATCCCATCAGGTAATGTATCCTATTCAAAACTGTATCTCTTATAAACAAGTTTCTCTTGAATATCGGGCCTATTTGGGTAACATATCCAAACAAACCGAACCCACGAACTTTAATGAAGCCACCCAGGATCCTATCTGGCGTAAGGCTATGAATGAAGAACTTCAAGCTTTAGAAAAAAATGACACATGGGATATTGCCCACTTACCAAAGGGAAAAAAACCCGTAGGCTGTCGATGGGTTTATAAAATCAAATACAATAGTGATGGTACGATTGAAAGATATAAGGCTAGGCTAGTTGCCAAAGGTTTTACCCAAACCTACGGCATTGACTATCAAGAAACCTTTGCACCAGTAGCAAAAATGAGCACCGTTAGAATTCTATTATCTGTAGCTACCAACTCAGGATGGAATCTGTTTCAAATGGATGTTAAAAATGCTTTCCTTCAAGGAATTCTGGAAGAAGAGGTCTATATGACTCTTCCCCCAGGCCATAAAATTACTTCAGATCCTTCACTAGTGTGTAAGCTAAAAAAGTCAATCTACGGTCTTAAACAATCTCCAAGAGCATGGTATGCCAAACTAAGTTTTTCCCTTTTGAAAAATAATTTTATCAAAAGCACAGCCGATTCATCCATGTTTGTCAAACACTCACAAAATTCCACTACTATTATTTTAGTCTATGTTGACGACATCATCATCACTGGGAATGATAATGAAGAAATTAAAAGAGTCAAACGACACTTGAAAGACGAATTTGATATCAAAGACCTTGGAAAACTCTCATATTTTCTTGGAATAGAAATAGCTCACTCCAGCAAAGGCCTATTCCTATCTCAAAGAAAATATGTCATTGACTTGTTAAAAGAAACTGGTAAGCTAGGAGTTAAACCAGCCGGTACCCCAATGGGAACCAATGTTAAACCTGGACCAGAAAATGGTGGTCTACTACCTGATATAGGACAATATCAAAGGTTGGTAGGAAAACTAATCTACCTTACAGTTACCAGACCTAACATTGCATTTGCAGTAAGTGTTGTAAGCCAATTTATGCATGCTCCACGCACCAGTCATTTAAGTGCCATTGATAGAATACTAAGATATCTTAAAGGTACTCCAGGTCAAGGAATTTGGATGCGGAAAAATAACTCTAATACTGTAATTGGTTTTTCTGATGCAGATTGGGCCGGGAGCTGCGATAGAAAATCAACCACATGCTTCTGTACCTTTGTAGGTGGCAACTTGGTCACTTGGAAAAGCAAAAAAAAAATGTTGTAGCAAGGTCAAGTGCAGAAGCAGAGTATCGTGCTATGGCATCCACAGCAAGTGAACTCATTTGGATCAAACAATTGCTTAAAGACATGAAGACAGAATACATAGGAGCTATGCAAATGCACTGCGACAATCAAGCTGCGCGACATATTGCATCCAATCCAGTCTTTCATGAGAGGACCAAACACATCGAAGTCGACTGTCACTTTGTCAGAGAAAAAGTACAGTCGGGAGAAATAGAAACCCCATTCGTTAGAAGCAAAGAACAATTGGCGGACATCTTTACCAAGGCACTCGATAAAACCAGTCATTTTAACATTCTTGGCAAGTTGGGATCAATCAACTTATTCGAACCCAACTTGAGGGGGAGTATTGAGAAACAAAGACTAGTTAAAGAAAGAACTAGTTGCCTCAGAACTTAGTTCATCATGGCTGGCCTCAGAAAGGTCATTTTCATCATAGACCACATTTAGGGAAAAAAGGAGCAGCTCAGTACATAAAGCCAACTCTACTTTTATCCATTCTTATGTATTGTACAGCAGTCTATATGAGGATAGGACAGGAGACCGTTGCTTATTACTCTATATAAGCCATCACTATTCTCCCATTGTAAATCAGAACAAATGAGTTAATAATATTTCATTGTTCATCATTTTTATCCCTCAAATTCAACAAAAACTTTAGACAAGAAATGCATCCACAACACTGTCTGCAGCAAGTCCAATTTTTCTTAATAAAAAGCCAAATCCACCCCCAGAAATTTGTCCACAAATCCCCACAGTCGGGCAAGACCCTGCCGGCCTGGAATCCATGGATTCTACTTGATTTAGAATGGAATAATATGTCTGTCCAAGTGTTGCACCAGTTCCACTGCAATTGTGATTTCATGTCCACAGAAACTCGACTCAGATGCATCATGTCGATTAACACGAACGGATTTCCATCATAGGCAATATGTGAATTTCCTTCATAACTCTGCCCTCGGCTCCTCACTCTGATTTCCCAGGATCCTTTTCTACAGAATACGACACAGTTTGCTATCTGTCCTTTGCTTTCTGAAAAGTCAAAAATTGCTTTTGTATACATTTGAATAATTCTCTAAAACGTTTTAGAATAATGCTACTTTACTAGAAAATATGTAACATAACAGGTGTTGACAAGATGTGATTGAATTAAAAAGTTGACTTGAGTTTTAAACAATCTAATGATAGGCTATCTGTGACATTATGTTAAGAATTATATCAACAATTATGTCTATGTAGCATGTATTGAGAAAATAGAAGGATAAAACCTGCTGTAAATGCAGGGAAGAAGATGAACATTTCATTCATTCAACTTAAGGAAATTACAATGCAATCTATTCTATTTATAGAGGAAAAGGCTAACCAATTATCTAATAAACTAACAAGATAACAAACTTAAGAAGGAACTAGAAGAAACTAGAATAAGCTGGAAGAAGGAGCTGCTGTTGAACTCGTGCTGATGCTGTGAACTGGTTTGTTGATCTGCTGTTGGGCTCATTTGGGCTGGAGAATATTCCAACACTCCCCCCTCAAGATTGAACATCTTGAACCGTAGAGAAGGAGAGTAGAGATGCAATCAAGGAGCATCTTTGTTTCAAATCATCTTCAAAATCTTTATCATAGAACTTCGTCTGCCTTGGATCATCTTCATCAGTACCTGTGTTCTCATCACAGATACTTTGCATTTGAAGCTTCCTGGGAAGCCGTTTTCAATGAAACAATTCCTTGTTTCGAATCATTTCAGTTTTCTTCAATTCCATTTAAAGCTCCATTTCATTTTGAGCTAATGGAGTTTTGTCTGGAGACACATTGTCTGCCTTTTCTCGTTTAATCTTCATTCTCCTTTGAGAAGGAATATCTTCAAAATCACTTGATTCAGAAGATAAAACAATCAATTTCTGAAGATCTGAGAAGCTACCATCCTAGCAGGTTCTATCTTCAATTCCATTTCAATTTCATTTCGATTCCCTATTTAGGAATCAATCAATCATTTTGTGAAGATTCTATCTTCAATTTCTGGTTCAGTTTGGTGAAGAGGAAGAACATCTCTTCAGTTTTCATGGAGTTCCATTTCTCAGAAGGATAACTGAGAAAAGTAAGGTAGAATATCTGTAAGCTGGAAGCAGAGACTGGACTGTGCTGATGTTGCATGGTTCTCTGGTTTGCTGGTGACTGGTTCGTTTTCTGCTGACGTTCATCTCATGTCTGTTCCGACATTTCGTCGAGCATTTAGTGAGCTAAGCCACTTTCCTGTTTTCTGGTAATTTGTTTTGCTAGTTTCTGGATTTTTTTTGTTTTTGTTTTGATAGATTCAATTGAGAAAAGAAAAAGAAGAAGATGAATTTCAGATGAAAGGATCTGAAACCCGCTCTGATAAATTGTAGGGAAGCTGCTTTGGAATTTTTTTTTTCAGTTCAGGAGATGATAACCTGCTCTGATACCATGATAAAATCAAGGATTTAAACGAAATTGGAGCTCTGATACCATCATAAAATCAAGTAAGGAACGCTGTAAAACAAACTGAAAATAAAAGACAGGAACTGGGATAGGCCTGCTGGAATAAGCAGGGAAGAAGATGAACAATTCATTCAATCTTACTTAAGGAAATTACAATGCAATCTATTCTATTTATAGAGGAAAAGGCTAACCAATTATCTAACAAACTAACAAGATAACAAACTTAAGAAGGAACTAGAAGAAACTAGAATAAGCTGGAAGAAGGAGCTGCTGTTGAACTCGTGCTGATGCTGTGAACTGGTTTGCTGGGCTGCTGATCTGCTACACAAGAAAACTGATGAATCACTCCTTTGGTATTAAAAAATTCAGTAAACTGAAGTTCTGGGGCGTTGTCTGATCGAAATCTCTTAATGGTTTTGTGAAATTGAGTCTCTATTAGAGCAAAAAACTTTGGAATAATAGAACTCACATCAGATTTATGTTTCATCAGATATACCCAGGTAAACCGTGTACAATCATCAACTAGTGTTAGGAAATATCTATGGCCAGCATGAGTAGAAGTGTGATACGGCCCCCAAGTGTCACAATGAATCAAGTCAAAAGCACCAGCACTCATATGATTATTTGACACAAAAGATAGTCTCCTTTGTTTAGCCAAAGGGCAAACATTACAGGGAATTCTATCACCAACATTCGGCTTATTACAATCAAATGGGGGGATACCCATGCAATTTATAGCATTTATCAACGGCAAGACCTGTAATTCCACAGTAAGTACAAACAGGTCTATCCTTCTTCTGAAATTTATTATAGTATTGCCCTACTCTTCTAGTATCACTTTGCACTTGGAATGCTACTGAATTATCAGTTCCAGGTATCACATTGACTTTCCTTTGATTTTCTTCTTGAGATATAAGGGCAAAAACTTTATTAATGGGGGGAATGAGATCCATAAGCAGTAATTGACCTCGAACCTGAGCAAACGAGTCATTCAGTCCCATTAAAAAGGACATTACATATTCCATTTGGTAATGTTCAGCAATCTTTTTATTTCCTTCACAGACACACTTTTCACAAGAACAAACTGGTCTATAATTGCTTAGTTCTTCCCAAAGTGTCTTCAATTTTGTGAAATAAGAACTTACAGACATTTCGCCTTGCGTAAGGTTCATCAAGTCTCTCCTCAACTGGAATATGCGAGGACCATTCTTCTGCTGATATCGTTCTCTTAGGTCTGTCCATATCTCGAATGCAGATTCAGAGTATATAACACTTGCAGAAATTCCTTCTTCCAACTTATTCTAGTTTCTTCTAGTTCCTTCTTAAGTTTGTTATCTTGTTAGTTTGTTAGATAATTGGTTAGCCTTTTCCTCTATAAATAGAATAGATTGCATTGTAATTTCCTTAAGTTGAATGAATGAAATGTTTATCTTCTTCCCTGCATTTACAGCAGGTTTTATCCTTCTATTTTCTTAACATGGTATCAGAGCTAGGCCCAATTATGCAATGTTGGGTGCCACCCAATATCGATTTGTTCACAGTTATTTGGCATGGTCCACGCTGTGCGTGAGGGTGCGTATTAGAATTCCACATTGCTTGAGAAAATATAAATAATCCACTTAATAAGGTGAGGGCAATCCTCCCCTAATAAGCCGATTTTATTAGATGGAGTTAGGCCCAATATTCCTAACAGCATGATTGAACGTTTTATCTTGCTATAAAACATTTTAGAGGAAGCTGACTTAAAACAACTTTTTTTTAAAAGCTCTTTTACAATAAGTAAAAGCAAAAATCATGTCAAACAAACCCTTAGTCACATAAAACATATCAAATTCATGTTACAAAATTTCAAGGCAAATGCAATTTCTTTTCTTAACATAGAAATGTTATTAATAGTACAATTTTCTTAAACAACTTAACCTCTAAACTACCCTTACAGTTTTCTAATTAGTCGTCAATCGAGTAAAGGAGGAGGATTGCTCTAAGTTGACTATCAACACAAAACTTTCGTAACGATCCTTAAACAATTGAACCTCCTTAATAATGGACATGTCTTCAATATTTCAAACATTAAATCAATGTATTTCCTAGGTTTATGATTAAAAAATTGGCTCATAGAATATTAATTAAGAATTTTTCTTATTTTTCTGTTAAATATATGTGGCATTACTATTCAACATTCGTTCTTAATATCCATAAGAGAGAGGAGAATATTCAAGTTTCTGATTTTTTTTTTTTTTTTTTTTTTTTTGATTCATCTAGAGAATATAAATTTTAATTAATTTTAAGTATATTCAATACTATCCAATTCAATTTACTTGAGTGGATTTGATAGAATCCCTGGATAATTTGTACTAGTTTTTTCTCCAAGGAATTCAGTAAAGGACAATTTTTTACGTACCTCCATTAGTTTGCATGGCTTTGCATTAATTTCGATTTGTAAGGACTAACAACCTCAAGTTTCTTTGCTGAAATTGAGGATCTGTGCATCCATGGCGAATTTTGGTACCACTTTTTCTTATATAAATATCACTTCAAATTCTCAGCAAATTAATCATTCAATAAAACATCAGAGTTCAAGGGGATACAAAGAATAAATCAGAGACCCCTTAGGAGCTCTGCAAAGAAATATAAACCAAAAAAAGTAGAAAATCAGTGAAAAAAAAGTCAAAAAAGTAAAAACACTGATAAGCAAAAATGGGTTCGGATGGTTCCGGTGGAACGAAGAAGAAGGTAGCTGTTGCCGGCCTTGCTTCAGTTCTCCTAGTGGCTATGGTTGTTGCCGTCACTGTTGGTGTCCATAAGGGTGGCGATAACGACAGCTCTTCTGGCGGCTCCAATAACGGTGGTGGTGAAATCAGCACCTCGACCAAGGCGGTTAAGGCCATTTGTGCTCCCACCGATTACAAGGAAACTTGTGAGGAAAGCCTTTCCAGTGCGAACAGCAGCGACCCTAGAGAACTCATTAAGACTGCATTTGAATTTACAGTGAGAAACATTGGCGAAGCCATTAAAAACTCGTCGCTTATTACGGAAGCTCAAAAGGATCCGATGACGTCTCAGGCCCTGGAAACATGCAAAGACCTTCTTGAAACCTCCATTGACGATCTCCGAAGGTCTTTTGCAAAAGTTGGGGACTTTGATCCTAGTAAGATGGACGATTATGTCGCCGACGTCAAAACATGGTTGAGCGCCTCCATAACTTACCAGGTATTGAACTTTAGAGTCTCGTATTAAAATGTCTTAACGTTCTTAAAAAAAATTAATGAAAGCCTTACCCGTTGAGGATTATTTTTATATTTAAGTGGTTTGAAATTCGTATCATTAACATGCTTGAAAGATGGTGACTCGTTTGAGATCACCGATATTGTAATTTGACCACGTAGTTCCATTTATTTCATATTGAGGAATGTGAGATTTTTTTTTTAACACCAGGATACCTGCATTGACGGGTTCGAGAACACCACCACCGATACCGGGGAGAAGATGAAGAAACTCCTGGAAACCGCTAACAAGCTCACCAGTAATGGCCTCGCCATGGTTACTGACTTCACCCAGATTCTTTCTGGCCTGCAACTCGGAAGCTTTAGCCGAAGGCTCCTTTCTGAAGACGGCGATGAATCATTCGTCCATGCTGCATCCCGTAGGCTTCTTGCGACCAATTTGGCTTCGCTCAAACCCAACGCAGTGGTGGCACAGGACGGCAGTGGAAAATTCAAAACTATTACCGAGGCAATCAGGACCATTCCCCCGAAAAACAATCAGACGTTTGTCATTTTTGTCAAGGCTGGTATTTATAAAGAGTATGTCCAGATCCCAAAGAAAATGAACAACATTGTTTTGATCGGAGAAGGACCGACTAAAACAAGAATCACGGGCAACAAGAACTATGTTGACGGTGTTATGACCTTCCACACCGCAACGGTTGGTAAGTTATATATTTCCCAATCAAATTTTCTATAGTATTTCGTATCGTGTCTTTTTTTCCGAAAAATAATGTTTTCTCTTGTTATTTTGGGTCCGATTTCGATTTCCGTTTACATTTTTGTGCAACTTATGTTGATTTTAGTAATGAGAGCTTGCTGTGTTTGATATTGCGCAGCCGTAAATGCTGATGGTTTCTTAGCCAAGGACATTGGATTCGAGAACACGGCCGGACCAGACAAGCACCAGGCGGTAGCGCTCCGAGTTTCTGGCGATGATGCTATCTTCTACAATTGCCACATGGACGGATACCAAGACACCCTCTACACACACGCCTACCGCCAATTCTATCGCGACTGCGTGATCTCCGGCACCATCGATTTTATCTTCGGAGATGCCTCCGCCGTGTTCCAGAACTGTAAAATGGTGGTCCGTAAACCAATGGACAACCAAGGCTGCATGGTCACCGCCCAGGGCCGAAAAGACCGTCGTGGGATCGGTGCAATCATCCTCCAAAACTGCAAGATCACGGCGGAGCCTGATTTCCTCGCCGCCAAACCCGCGCTCCAGGCATACCTCGGCCGCCCATGGAAGGAATACTCCCGAACCATAGTCATGCAATCTGACATCGACGGATTCATCGATCCGGCAGGATGGTCGCCGTGGGCCGGCACCTGGGGGCTTGACACATGCTACTATGGCGAGTACCAAAATCGGGGACCTGGATCAAACACCGCTAATAGGGTTACATGGAAGGGAATTCAGAAAATTACGCCACAAATTGCTGAGAGTTTCACTCCTGGACAATACCTCCAGGGTGATTCATGGATCAAACCAGTCGGATTTCCCTACGAGACTGGCATGATCAAGGTGTAAATAAATTATTATTCGTTTAATTTTTTCTTAATAATTGAATTTTTATTTTTTGGTCACGCAATTTTCTTTTCGTCTGCTGGTATTTCTAGCTAGAGCAAAAAAGAAAATGGCAATTTTCGAACAAGAAATAAGATGTACTGAATTTATTATATTAATTATTCAGATTATTTACGTAA